>JADANK010000392.1:0-67642 GCA_021292215.1 Lophura nycthemera | reverse complement strand
GGGGGAAAACCCCCCAAGAACAAAGGGATCCCCTACCCAAACCCCACAGAGGGGTTAAGGAGCCCTAGAGTGTGGTATGGGGCAAGGAAACCCCCCAAGAAAAAGGGATCCCCTACCCAAACCCCACAGAGGGGTTAAGGAGCCCTAGAGTGTGGTATGGGGCAAGGAAACCCCCCAAGAACAAAAGGATCTGCCATCCAAACCCCATAGAGGGATTAAGGAGCCCTAGAGTGTAGCATGGGGCAAGGAAACCCCCCAAGAACAAAGGGATCCCCTACCCAAACCCCATAGAAGGATTAAGGAGCCCTAGAGTGTGGTATGGGGAGAGGAAATGCCCCCAGAACAACGGGATGCCCCCATCCAAACCCCATAGAGGTATTAAGGAGCCCCGGAGCGTGGCACAGGGGGGAGGAAATCCCCCCAGAACAAACAGACCCCCCACCCCAAAAGCAGAGCTCAGGACCCCAAACTCTTACAGCTGCCACCTTTTCCTCGGGCGCTCGACCCAACGGGGGGCTGCGGGGCGAGGAACCATCGGGGCCATAGGGGGGATCGGGGACACGAGTCCTGGCGCAGCCCTCGTGACGCACAGAAAGCAGAGGGGCTGCACTTCTCCCATCCAACCCCACTCCAACGTTGACCCTCCGGAGAGATGAGCTCCTTTTTAGGGCCAAAGCACCGACGCTTAACGGGTGCCCCCCATCCCTCAGCACCAAACGGCTCAGCGCCGCCGCCACGTCTTCGCCGCTCAGATCCCCGATGCTGACGGATTTGGACCGGCTCAAATTGCTCCTCCTCCTTTCGGTTCCGATGGGTAAAGAGAAAGAAGCTCCACCAGGTGCCGTCCCTGCCTGCGGGGATCCGGGAACCCTCACCCCGTGGTCCGCTTTTAGGGGTCCCCGTCGGCACGCTGAGCCCCGTTTGGTGGCTCGACCGCGTTCCAGGTCCGATTTCTTGCTTCGTTCTTCCAAAGTTCCAGGTCTGGGAGGGAGGAGGCGAAGTTTTGGGGCTGGAGAAAACCCGTTTGGGGTAGAGGTGAAAGAATGACGTTCTTGGCTCAAAGCTCGACCCGGTAGTTTGGAGGCAGCTTTGGGTTGAGTGGTGACGACGGTCGGATCGCGGGCACGACCCAAACGATGCTCTGAAGCTTGAGGCATGGCTGGGAGGAGCCTGGAGAGGGGGGGGAGATGGAGTGGCGCTGGGGGGAGGCTGGAGGGGTGGGGGGGGTTGATGTTGTCCCACCCTTAGTGCACCCACGGAGCTCTGCCGCCGGTTGTTTGGAGCGTCTCCCATCGCGGGGGCCCTATGGCACAATGAGAGGGGATGGTGAGCCATAGGGCCACGCATCCCAGCTGGTTCTGTGCCCTGGGACCTGTCCTCCCCGTCCTCCCCCCAACCCCACGGCCCTCGCCTGCCTCTTGATGGTGGCACCATTCCGTGTTCCATGCCGGTGTTGGCCTCAATCAATGGTGGCACCGCTCCGTCTTTCATCTCAGCATCATCATCCCCAAGCAATGGTGGCACTGTCTCCCCACTTAATGCTGACCCCACTCCACGTCCCATCTCAGCACCACCCCCAAATAATGGTGACCCCACTCTGTCCCACCTGAGCTGCATCTCCAACCAATGGTGACCCCATTCCGTGCCCCATCAGGGCTCTTTCCCCACTAAATGCCAACCACTGGTGGCACCATTTTGTGTCCCATCTCAGCACCACCCCCAACCAATGGTGACCCCATTCTGTCTCCCACCTGGCTGCTGTCCCCAACCAATGGTGGTCCCCAATTAATGGTGACCCCACTCCCTGTCCCATCTCAGCACCATCCCCAATCAATGGTGACCCCCATTCCATGCCCCACCAGGGCTCTTTCCCCACTAAATGGTGGCATCATTTTGTGTCCCATCTCAGCATCACCCTCAATTTTAATGGTTGACCCCCATTCCATTTGTCCCACCTGGGTGCTGGTCCCCAAACCAATGTTGGACCCCCAATTTAATGGTACCCACATCCCTTGCCCATTCTCCGTACCATCCCCAATTAATGGTGACCCCATTTCATCTCCCCACCCAGGGCTTCTTTCCCCACTAAGGCCAACCACTGGTTGGCATACCATTTTTGTTGTCCCATCTAGCACCACACCCAATTAATGGTGACCCCATTCTGTCTCCCACCTGGCTGCTGTCCCCAACCAATGGTGGACCCCAATTAATGGTGACCCCACTCCCTGTCCCAACTCAGCACCATCCCCAATTAATGGTGACCCCATTTCATCTCCCACCAGGGCTCTTTCCCCACTAAATGCCAACCACTGGTGGCACCATTTTGTGTCCCATCTCAGCATCACCCCCAATTAATGGTGACCTCATTCTGTCTCCCACCAAGGTGCTGAACCCCAACCAATGGTGGCCCCCAATTAATGGTGACCCCATTTCATCCCCCATCAGGGCTCTTTCCCCACTAAATGCCAACCACTGGTGGCACCATTTTGTGTCCCATCTCAACATCACCCCCAATTAATGGTGACCCCACTCCATGTCCCAACTCAGCACCATCCCCAATTAATGGTGACCCCATTCCATGTCCCACCTGGGTACTGTCCCCACTTAATGGTGACCCCACTCCATGTCCCATCTCAACACCACCCCAACCAACACAGACCCCCCCTGTGTCCCACCCCCTGCCCCTCACCCCCTCCCCAACCCTTTCCCCACCCCATAACCCCACATTTGCCCCCTGCCCACCACTCCCCCCCCCAAACACCCTCCCCATCCCCTCCTGCCCCCTTCACCCCCCCCACACCCCCCCAAAAAAAAATTCCCTTTTCCAGCCCCCCCCCCCCCCCCACCCCCCCCCCTTATCAAGCCCCCTACCCCCCACCCCCACGCCCCCAAACCCACCCCCATCCCCTTCTGCCCCCCCTTATCCCTGTCCCCTCAACCCTCCTCCCACCCCCAACCTCCCTTCTTTGCCCCCCCCCAACCCCCCCCCCCCCCCCCCCTCCATCACCCACCCCCCTCCCCCCAAACCCCCCCTTGGGGCCCATTTCCCCCCATATCCCCCCCACCCCACATGCCCCCCCCCCATGACCCCCAATCACCTCCCCCTCAACCCAAAACCCAAACCCATCCCCAACACCCCCCACCTCACCCCTTCTCGTTGCCCCCCCCGGGACCCATCCCAGCTCCCTCCTCCTCCCCCCCGAACCCCTCCCCACCCCCGCGGGCCGCCTGGCAAACAACTCCCGGCCCCGCGCCCGCCGCCATCTTGGCTTCCCCCGGCCCCCCCCCGCCCCGGCCACCCGCCCCCCCGCCCGCCGCACTGCGCATGCGCCGCGCCGAGCCCCGCCCCCTCCGCCTGACGCCTCCGCGTCGCTATGGCGACGTGCCGCTTAGCCCCGCCCCTTCCGCTTCGTGAGGCACCGCCCCTTCCGCTGTATGAGGCACCGCCCCTTCTGCTCTTAAAGGAGCCGCCGCGCACAGACTTCTTAAAGAAACAGCGCCCCTTATCGGAGCGCTATCGTAGAGTCGCGATTCTCGCGGTTTGTGTGTGCTGGGGGGGTCAAGCGAAGAGAGACCCCAAACTCCACCGGGTTCCCCCCATGCGTTGGGGCCCCCAGAGCAGCACAGGGGCACGGTGAGGGCTGCAGAGTTTATTGGAAATGGGGAGGGGGCACAGACTGATGGGGGAGGGGGGGGTGGCACCTCCTGAGAGAGAGAGAAGGAAACCCCCCCCCATGAGCTCCGCTCACTTCTCCTTGTGCTGAATGAGTCCCTTGGCCACGAGGTCGGGGATCTCCACTGCCAGCCATGGACCCAACTGTGGGGGGGACACGGTGAGCAGCCCCCCAGGTCACCACCCCCCTCCCGCCCCCCATACACTCACCCCCAGTGCCATGAGGTGAGCCAAACCAAACTTGGGAACGTTGCGGGCCCACAGGGGCTTGAAATGGTCGCTGAGGCAGATTTTGCCTCCTCTGCAGGGAGGGGGGCAACTGTGAGGGTCCCCCAGAATGAGACCCCTCCCCCAAAAGGAGCTCCCTCCCAAAAAATGTGTACTCCCCCCCCTTGAATGAAGCGTCCACTCCCCAGAATCCCACCCAAAAATAAGCTCCCTCCCCTCCTCCCCCACCCCCCAAAAAAGAGCAAATCCCCCCTGAAAGAGCATCCCCTCCAGAATGAGCTGCCCTCCCCCCCCCGCTTCAAAATCCCTCCTGAAATGAGGCAAATACCCCCTGCCAAAAGATGTGCACCCCCAAAACACGAAGCCCCCTCCCCGAAACCGAGCACAAACCCCCTTGTAGGATCTGTAGGATCTGCCCCCCCCCTTCACCCACCTGTACATTTTGGCCGTTTTCCCATCCAGCTCTGGGATGGCGATTTCAGGAGCAGTGTTGGGGTACGTCACCGGGATCTGGGGGGTTTGGGGGGGGGAACACACACACACACACAGGGAAAAGCATGGGGACACTGGGGAAAAGGGAGGGGGGAGCAGCTTCTCCCTCTCCTCCCCCCTCCTCAGCCACACTCACCTCAAACTCAATGGCAAATTCATACTTGAGCAGCTCATGGATGTGCCAACAGCGCCCGGACCACCTGGGGGGGAAGAGGGGAGGAAATGAGGTCTGGGGGGGGGGGGGAACCCAGGGGGCTCCATGCACTGCAGTGCAGCCCCACGCCCCGCCCCCAATGGTCTGAAGCCCCGCCCCAATCGTTCATAGCCCCGCCCCTACGGCTTGAAACCCCGCCCCCGATTGGTCCGGTCTTCCCGTAGCCCCGCCCTCCGTTACTACAGGCCACGCCCCCTGGCTCAAGCCGCCGCCCACCTACGCACCGCGTGCCTTCCGCGTTGGACTCGAGGCGGAACCAGTCATTGTCAGAGGCCTTGTTGTGCTCCACGTACTGCAGGGGTGACGGGGGAGGGGAAAGGTTAAAAGGGGGAAGAGTGGGGGAAAAGCGAAGGGAAAAGATAACAAAGAAATGGGGGCAAAAGATGAGAAGGTTGGGAAAAGAAGGAGTAAAAAACAGGAAAAATGGGTAAGGGATGAAACGGAGATAATAGGGGAAAAAAAAGGTGGAAAAAGGGATGGAATGGGAAAAAGAAAAGAAAAAGTATGGAAAAATTGGGGATAAGGAAAGAAAAAGGGGAAATGGGGGAGAAAAAAAGGAGAAAGCTGGAAAAGGTGCTGGAAGGAAGGGAAACGAAGGGACACCGGCACCGCCGCACCTGTATGAGCGCCCTGTACTCCTCCTTGAGGCGCTCGGCCCAACGCTCCCGGTCCCGCGGCCCCGCCGCCGTCCGCAGCAACGGCACCGCTGCCACCGCCCGCCGCGCCGCCTCCTCCGCCATCGCGGGGCCCGGAAGCGGCGCTGGCCCGTGAGGGCGGGGATGACCGCGCCGCCATCTTGGTAGCGGGCGGAAATGACGCAAAAGGGGCGGGGAGAAAAAAGAGCGCCGCCATCTTGGAGAGGGGCGCGGACGGAAGTGCTGCCATCTTGGTGAAGGGCTAGAGGGCGCTGCCGCCATGTTTGTTGCGGGTACGAGGCGACGTTGCCTGAGGAGCCGCCATCTTTAGTGCTGGCAGCGCTCAATGTCAGCCTTCAGCTGCACTTTGGGTTTTTTTCCCCCATTTTTTCTTTTTTCCCTCTTTTGTCTCTTTTTTCTTTTTCTCCCTTTTTTCCTCTTCTTTTTCTTCATTTCTCCCTTTCTCCTCTCATCCCCCATTTTTCCTATTTATTTCCCTTTTCCCCCTTTTTACTTCTTATTTCCCCCCTTTTATTTCCTTTGTTTTCCATTTTCTCGCTTCTTTCATTTTTCCTTTCTTTCTTTACTTTTTTTCCCCACTTT
The DNA here is from genome assembly GCA_021292215.1 of Lophura nycthemera. Lineage (NCBI taxonomy): Eukaryota > Metazoa > Chordata > Aves > Galliformes > Phasianidae > Lophura > Lophura nycthemera. The sequence continues at coordinate 61,797 of JADANK010000392.1, read as the reverse complement.
TCTCCTCCCCTCTTTCCCTTTTTTCCCCATTTTCATTTCCCCCAGAGTTCCCCTTTTTCCTCTCTTTTCTGCTTCTCTTCCCCCCCCCTTTTTCCATCCTTTTTCTTTCCCCCCATCCCAAGATCTGAGCGCTCCCATATCCCAATTTCCCCATATCCCCATTATTTCCCTCTGTCCCTTTACCCCACATCCCTGTCCCCACATCTCCACGCGCCCCACATCCCAACAACCCCCATCCCTCCACCCACCCCACAGCTCCGTATCCCCAAAACACACCACACACCTTCCACAACAGCTCCGTGCTTTATTCCCCCCATATCATCACTGTGGGGCTCAGTCCCATTCCTATGGGGCTCAGTCCCGTTCCTGTGGGGCTCAGTCCTTCTCCGTGCCCCCAGTTTTCCCGAAATCCAGAAGGGAGGAGAACAACCCCAGCACGTTGCTGCGCAGCTCCTGAGCCAAAGGCCTCAGCTGCACCTCTGCACGCTCAGCATAAGCCCTATGGGGCACAAGGGGGTTTAGGGGGGGGGTCCTTATAGGGCCACCCCACATCCCAGCCCCACACATACTTGGCCTGCTGCTGTATCTCGTCCGCCCGCAGGCGCTGGGGCAGCTCTTTGGTGATGAAGTCGCTCAGGGTCTGGAAATGGCGGCTCAGGAGGGTGGCGGTGTCTGGGGGAACCTCCGGGGGGTCTTCGGTTTGGGGCACGGCCACGGCCCCCACATGGCACACACACAGCAGCAGCAGCACCGCGACCCACAGACGTTTCATGGCAGTGGCTGAGGGTGGTGGTGGCCGTGGGGCACCGTCCCCTTTTCCAGGGGGCTGTACCCCATATTGGACCGCAGCCCATCCCATTGCCCCAGAGCCACCCCACAGCCCTGCCCTCGCCCCCATCTTTGTCCCACAGCTCCATTTCACCCCACAGCCCCATTTCGCCCTATGGCCCCGTTCCACACCACAGCCCTATCCCACCCTCAAGCCCCATCCTGCCCACCCACATCACAATCCCACCCCGCAGCCCCTCACCAGAGCAGGACTGTGGACTGCGGTGCCTCTCTGGGGATTTCAGGTCCTTTTATCCCCCAGCTCAGCCCCCGCCCCTGGGCTGGGGGGCTGTGCTGGGTAAACACCACAGGGTTAAGGGTCACTGGTGGGGAGGAACAGCCCCACCTCAACCCTATTGCGGGTGGCCCCATGCCACGGGGTCCCAGCCCTGTGACCCCTGGTGGCCTCTCATGGGGGTGATGCTGGCAGATAGGGGTGACACAAGCAGCATCCCCATGGCATGTTGCTACCCCACAGTTCTGCCCCAGGACCCCCCTCCGTAGCCCCATAGCTGCCTCCTCCCCACGATCCCATTTCTGTATGTGTGTGTATGGAAGGGTCATTGGAGGGTGCTGCCCACCCCCCCCCTTCACCCTAATCGCTGCTACCACCCAGGGGGTCAAAGGCCGTTGTCCACCCTTATCACTGACCCTCGGCCATGGTGTGACAGCGTCACACGCACCCACCGTAGGGGACACTGCTGCTGTTTGGGGACAATGTGTACAAAGGGCACAGGGGTGGCTCTGGGGGCAACATCCCTCTGTCCCCAATGGGCGGCGGGGGCCTTTTCCTGGAAAAAGGAAAGGACAGGAGGGGGGACATGAGGGGTGGGAGGTCCAGGGATGTGGGGAGAGCACGTGGGGTGAACAAGAAGGCAGGGGACAGAGAGGAGACACTGTGGGGACAGTGGGGAGGGGATGCAGGAAGGGGACATGGGGTATGGTTAGGGGACATGGGGGGGGGGGGGCGGGCAGTGGGCACAGGGAGGGGCATAGGGACGCTGAGAGGGGGCACAAAGAGGGACGTGGTGGGGGTGTATGGAGGTGACACAGGGAAGGATACAGGGACGCATGGAAGAGCACACAGGCTGTGCCCGCGGGGACAGAGGGGACGCAAAAAGGGGGGAGCGGAACTCGGAAACTGCGGAACTGTGCCACGATGGGGACGGATTCCGAGGGGGACGAGGGAGCGCGGCGCACCGCTCCTTCGGGCTCAGCCAATGGGAGCGTAGCGCTGCCCGCACCCAAAATGGCGGCCACCCCTCCCCTCTGCCTGAACCAATGGGAGGGCGGCGTTGCCCGCACTCAAGATGGCGGCCTCGACATCAGCGTAGGCGCGGCCTCACGAATCCCTTCCGGCTTCTCTGCCCCCACCCGCGATGGCGGCGCCCACAGCGCTCGGGGGGGGCGGGCGGCGGCCGTAGGACCGGGCCGAGCCGGGGGGGGGGGAATGGGGAACGCGTGGGGTCCCGCCGTGCCCCGAGCACCGCGCCGGGGGGAGAACCTGGGGAACCCAGGGAGCTGATGAGCGCTGCCCGGCCAAAATGGTGGGGGGCGGCCGACCGACAGGGGGGGGAAAGGGGGTGAGCATTCGAGGGGGTGGGGCCAGACATCTGGGGGGCTGGGGTCCGAGGCCTGGCTTCTTGCCCGCCGCGTGGGGCACAGGCGCTCGGGGGGGGGGGCGGTGCGGGACGGCCGGAGGGGATGGGGGGGGGAATGGGAACGGGGGGCCCGCGGGGGGCCCGGCACCCCGGGGAAACTGGGGACCAGGGGTTGGGAGACGGGCAGGCTTTGGGGGGGGGGTGTGTGGGGGGAAGGGGGGTACTGGGGCGTTTGGGGGGGCGTAGGGGGAACCTGGGGGGGGCATTGGGCTGGGGGTACAGAATGGGGGACATTGAGGGGCTTTGAGGGTATGAGGGGGCACGGGGGGGTTGTGGGTGGGCATTGGGGCATGGGGGTCGTTGAGGGATCGGGGGCGCAGGGGGAATGGGGGTTTGGGGGGACTGGGGCACTGGGGGGTCATGAGGAGGAGTATTGGGGAGACTGGGGGAGCCTTTGGGGGGGATGGGGGGACGAGGGGGAATTGGGGGTTGTGGTATTGAGGGGCACGAGGGGGGTCGTGGGTGGGCATTGGGGACAATGGGGGCTGTTTGGGGGCATCGGTGGGCCAGGGGGGGGTGGTTGGGGGGGAGGGAGGGGACCTGGGGGGCATTGAGGGAACAGAATGGGGGTGCAGTTGGGGGGCAGTTTGTGGTGGGGTTTTGGGGGGGGGGGGAGGTTGGGGGTCTCCCCTCGATGTCCCCACGCTGTTTTCCTTCTCCCCCCGCAGAGGTTTTCCCGCAGCAGATGGAGGGCGTGAAGCTGATCGTCAACAAAGCCCTCAGCAGCCACTTCCAGGTCTGGGGGGAGGGGAGGGGGGCACACAATGATGGGAGGGGGACACAAAGTGCCACCACGTCCCTGTCCTGCTCCCTCCTCCCCCCTCCTCCCCCCACACATTGATTTGTCCCCCCACAGGTGACACACACGGTGCACATGAGCACTCTGGGCCCTTCTAATTACCACTTCAATGCCACCTTCGTTGGGGACCGACAGCTGGGACCCACTGAGGTGAGGGGGCCCTGAGGTTCTGCCTTGGTGGGGGGCTTTGAGGGGGGGGTCTGTAGGGGTGAGTGGTCCTGGGGTGGCTTTGGGGTGACCCTAGGATGGTTTTGGGGTGACCCTGGGGTGGCTGCAGGGCTCGGAAATGAGCGAACCGGGTGTCCAAGGGATGGCAGTGGGGTGGTGTGGGGTAATAAGGGCACAGTTGGTGCAGGGAGAGGTGGCACGGTGTCCTTGTCACCCCCCTGAGCCCATCACCCATTGTCCCCAAGGCGTTCCCCACTCTGGTGGGGGACATGGACAACAGTGGCAGCCTCAACGCGCAGATCCTGCACCTCCTGGCCGAGCGCATCCGCACCAAAGCTGTATTCCAGGTGGGGCTGGGGCTGTTTTTTTGGGGGTGACAATGGGGCAGGGGTGTCACCGTCACCTATTGGATCCTATCATTCCTTCTCAGACCCACCAGGCAAAATTTGTCACCTGGCAATTCGACGGCGAGTACCGTGGGGACGACTGCACAGCCACCCTGACGTTGGGCAACCCTGACCTCCTCGGCGGGTCTGGTAAATGGGGTGTCCCCCCCGCCCCCATCCCCGTGTGGGGCCATCGAGCCACCAGGTGCTGAGGTCCCGCTGTCCCCACAGTGATCCTGGTGGCACATTTCCTTCAGAGCATCACCTCCCGCCTGGTGTTGGGTGGGGAGATGGTTTACCACCGGCGGCCGGGGGAGGAAGGAGCCATCCTGACACTGGCAGGCAAATACACGGGTATGAGGGCACCTTGGCAGCTGGGCACGGTGACAACACGTTGTCCCCAGGGATGTCCCCTTGCCTGTCCTTTTGCTTCTTTCTTCCAGCTTCCAAGTGGGTGGCGACGCTCAATGTAGGTTATGGTGGTGCCCATGCGAGTTACTACCACAAAGCTAACGAGCAGGTGGGCATCCTGGCACTTTTTGTGTGTTGTAGAACCGTGGTGTCCTGAAATGGTTGGGTTGGCAGGAGCTCTTGAAGACCATAGGACTGTGGGGTCACAGCGTGGTTGGGTTGGAAGGGGATCCCAAAGACCAGTAGAACTGTGGGGTCACAGCGTGGTTGGGTTGGAAGGGATCCCAAAGACCATAGAAGTGTGGGGTCACAGTGTGGTTGAGTTAGAAGGGATCCCAAAGACATAGAACTGTGGGGTCACAGCGTGGTTGGGTTAGAAGGGACCCCAAGAGCATAGAAGTGTGGGGTCATAGCATGGTTGGGTTGGAAGGGATCCCAAAGACCTGTAGAAGTGTGGGGTCACAGCGTGGTTGGGTTGGAAGGGATCTCAAAGAGCATAGAAGTGTGGGGTCACAGTGTGGTTGGGTTGGAAGGGATCTCAAAGACCATAGAACTGTGGGGTCACAGCATGGTTGAGTTGGAAGGGATCCCAAAGAGCATAGAAGTGTGGGGTCACAGTGTGGTTGGGTTAGAAGGGATCCCAAAGAGCATGGAACTGTGGGGTCACAGCGTGGTTGGGTTGGAAGGGATCCCAAAGACCATAGAAGTGTGGGGTCACAGTGTGGTTGGATTGGAAAGGATCTCAAAGAGCATAGAAGTGTGGGGTCACGGCGTGGTTGGATTGGAAGGGATCCCAAAGAGCATAGAAGTGTGGGGTCACAGTGTGGTTGGGTTGGAGGGGATCTCAAAGAGCATAGAAGTGTGGGGTCACAGCATGGTTGGGAAGGGATCTCAAAGAGCATAGAACTGTGGGGTCACAGCGTGGTTGGGTTGGAAGGGATCCCAAAGACCATAGAAGTGTGGGGTCACAGCGTGGTTGAGTTGGAAAGGATCTCAAAACCCATAGAACTGTGGGGTCACAACGTGGTTGGATTGGAAGGGATCTCAAAGACCATAGAAGTGTGGGATCACAGCGTGGTTGAGTTGGAAGGGATCTCAACCCCAACCTCACGCTCGTGCCCCCCAGGTGCAGGTTGGGGTGGAGCTGGAGGCCAACACACGGCTGCAGGACACCACCTTTGCTTTTGGCTACCAGCTCAACCTGCCACAGGCCAACGTTGTCTTCAGAGGTGAGTGAGGGGCTGCACCCAACCCCCTACGTGACCCCAACCGCTCACACCTGCCCCCCACGTGCCCCCCCCAGGGCTTCTGGACAGTAACTGGAGCGTTGGGGCGGTGCTGGAGAAGAAGCTGCCCCCCCTGCCCGTCACGTTGGCTCTGGGTGCTTTCCTCAACCATTGGAAGAACCGTTTCCACTGCGGCTTCAGCGTCATCGTGGGCTGAGGGCCGGCACCTGCCACCATCCTGCTCAGGGAGCCACCGTGCCACAGGGGAACCTGTCACCTGCCCCAGGGCCACCTGTCACCTGCCCCACAGCCGAGCTGGGGTCGGGGTCTGCCAGCACCGTGGGACGCTGTGTCAGCACCAGGAGGATCTTTGGGTTGACGTGGCCGCAGACGGGGCTTCCATCCCACCCACCCTGGAGCTGCTCTGCCTCAGTTTCCCCCCTTTGGCCACGCAGTGAGGGGCTGGAAGCGCCCTACAGAGTGCACCCACAGAGCCTGGAAAAATAAAAGAGCTTTACTCTGCCCTGTAAAGTGCGATGGAGCCCTGCGTGTGCGCGGGGATGGGGGCTCAGCGCCTCGCTGGCCTTCAGCTGACGATTTCGGAGAGCAGCGGCGTCATGCTGGAGAGGTCCTGGATGTGGAGGATCTGCCGTGTGTTCTCCATCTTCAGGGTCTGCAGCTCCGTCAGCAGCAGCAGCAATTTGGCGTAGAGGAACCTGGGCCGGGGAGCACCTGCTGGGTGTCCCCGTGGTGTTGGGGGACACTTTGGGGACTGTTTGTGGTGTTGGGGGTGATGTGTGGCGTTGGGGACCACGTGTGGTGTTGGGGATGACCACGTGGAGTTGGAGACCACGTGTAGCATTGAGGATGACCACACTGCACTGGGGATCATGCGTGGCATTGGGGATCACATCTGGTGTTGGGGATGACCCATGGAGTTGGGGATGACCCATGGAGTTGGGAACCACGCGTGGCTTTGAGGACCACGTGTGGCATTGAGGGATTACCACGTGGACTTGGGGATGGTGTGTGGCGTTGGGGACCATGTGTGATGTTGGGGATGACAACGTGGAGTTGAGGGCCATGCGTGGCATTGAGGATGACCACGTGGCATTGGGGACCACGTCTAGTGTTGGGGATGACCCGTGGCATTGGGGATGACCACGTGAAGTTGGGGATGACCCATAGAGATGGGGACCACGTGTGGCATTGGGGATGACCATGTAGAGTTGGGGACGACCCATAGAGTTGGGGACCACGTGTGGCACTGGGGATGACCACGTAGAGTTGGGGATGACCCATGGAGTTGGGGACCACGTGTGGCATTGGGGATGACCATGTAGAGTTGGGGATGACCGATGGAATGGGGGACCACGTGTGGCACTGGGGATGACCACATAGAGTTGGGGATGACCCGTAGAGTTGGGGACCACGTGTGGCATTGGGGATGACCACGTAGAGTTGGGGACGACCCATGGAGTTGGGGACCACGTGTGGCATTGGGGATGACCACGTAGAGTTGGGGATGACCCATGGAGTTGGGGACCATGTATGGCATTGGGGAGCATGTGCAGCGTTGAGGATAGCCCATGGAATTTGGGGACCATACGTAGAGCTGGGGACCATGTGATGGCCGTGGTGGCCATGGTGGCTACCTGCCCTCGGGCATGGGGTGCTGGTGGTCGATGTAGCTCTTGAGTGTGAGAGCCACCTTCTCCTGCAGCTGGTCAATGAAATCCCGCTGGGCGACGCTGGCGTGGTCTGGGGGAAAATGGGTGGCCATCAGCTGGCGGCCAAAGGGACAACCCACCATGGCCACCACGTCCCCTACCTGGTGAGAAGAGCAGCATGGCCAGCAGCAGGACGTACTCAGCCTCGTGCAGCCGCAGCTTCTTCAGGCTGATGTGGAATTTGAGCAGTGGCTCCAGGTAGATCTGCTGGAAGCCAGCTGTGGAGAGTGGGAGGACTGATGAGCCGGGATGGGGACACGGCCATCCCCTCTGCCCCACCTCAATGCTCACCCAGAGCTCCATCCTCGATGGTGAAGCAGTGCTGCCCGCACTCCCAGGCGTTGGTTTCCTCATTGAACACCGTGTTGAACTGGATCTGGCAAATTCCCAGCGTGGCTCCCTTGAGCAGCGAGATCTGGTCATCGATGGGCAGCCCTCTGCAGTGGGGCAAGATGTCAGGACTGGGATGGGGCCACGTTGGGTTACGGCGTTGGGTTGGAGGATGGCGTTCGGTTGGGGGATGGCATTGTGTTGAGTTATTGGATTGAGTTGAGGGATGGCATTGGGTTTGAGGATGGCGTTAGGTTGGGGGATGGCATTGTGTTGAGTTATTGGATTGAGTTGGGGGATGGCGTTGGGTTGGGGGATGGCGTTGGGTTGGGGGATGGCGTTGGGTTGGGGGATGGCGTTGGGTTGAGTTATTGGATTGAGTTGAGGGATGGCGTTGGGTTTGGGGATGGCGTTGGGTTGGGGGATGGCGTTGGGTTGAGTTATTGGATTGAGTTGAGGGATGGCATTGGGTTTGGGGATGGCGTTGGGTTGGGGGATGGCATTGTGTTGAGTTATTGGATTGAGTTGGGGGATGGCGTTGGGTTTGGGGATGACGTTGGGTTGGGGGATGGCATTGTGTTGAGTTATTGGATTGAGTTGGGGATGGCAGTTGGGTTTGGGGGATGACGTTGGGTTGGGGGTTTGGGGATGGCGTTGGGTTGAGTTATTGGATTGAGTTGAGGGATGGCATTGGGTTTGGGGATGACGTTGGGTTTGGGGATGGCGTTGGGTTGGGGGATGGCATTGTGTTGAGTTATTGGATTGAGTTGGGGGATGGCGTTGGGTTTGGGGATGACGTTGGGTTGGGGGATGGCGTTGGGTTGAGTTATTGGATTGAGTTGAGGGATGGCATTGGGTTTGGGGATGACGTTGGGTTTGGGGATGGCGTTGGGTTGGGGGATGGCGTTGGGTTGAGTTATTGGATTGAGTTGAGGGATGGCATTGGGTTTGGGGATGGCGTGGTGGGTTGGGGGATGGCGTCGTTGGGTTGAGTTATTGGATTGAGTTGAGGGATGGTGGTTGGGTTGGGGGATGGCACATTGGGTTGGGGTGATGGGCATTGGTGTTGAGTCCTATTGGATGCAGTTGAGGGTGGCGTTGGGTTGGGGAGATGGCCGTTGGTTGGGGGATGGCGTTGTGGGTTAGTTCATTGGACTTGAGGTTGGGGATGGCGTTGGGTTTTGGGGGGGATGGGCTGGCCCCGGCACCGTGCTCACCTGAACGCTGGGATCTCCTTGGCGAATTTGATGACCTGCTGGATCATGAAGGTGCTGAGGTCAGCGATGTGGGGCAGCATGGAGAAGACGTCAGGCAGCACATCCTCATCCAACTGTGGGGCTGAAGGGACGCCCGGTCTCGGTGGGCTCTGGGAGCACGGGCTGGGGATGCAGAGACGCACGGCGGGCTGGGGGCAGAGATGAGGCATCAGCACCAGGCTGGGACCCAACGCCAACACTGCTGTGGTTCCCAGCTCACCTGGTAGTGCTGGAATTGGGAGAAGCTGGAGTCGAAGGTGCGTTTGTGAGCGGCGATGAGGATGCTGATGAGCTCCTGCTGCTCCTCCGTCAGCCCTCCAGGCTGTGCCTTTGCCAACCTCCGCTGCAGCCTCAGTGCCCGGCGGCGGCCCACGGCCTCTTCTGACATGATCACTGTGCCCCACACGTGTCAGCACCGCCAGGCATGGCACCGAGCACGGCACCGGGCGCACGGAGCCGCCTGGGCACCGCCGTCCCTCCCTCCTCTCACCCTGTGCCTTCAGGTTGTTCCCCTAGCAATCCCGCCTGGGATGGTCCTCCATGGCCCCTCTGGGTCCCCACGGTGTCCCTTCTCCCTTTTGTGCAGCAGAGTCCCACAGACACCCTCCTTACGTCCACGTTGTCCCACTTAGGTCCTCCCAATGTCCTTTGTCCCATTGGGGTCTTTCGAATGTCCTCTCTGGCTCCTCTCAATGGGACAAAGGTCCCATCTACATCCCCCGTTGCGCCATCTAAGTCCCCCTGAATTCCCTCTCTATGTCTGTTGTCCCGTCCATGCTCCATCTCAGCCCCCCAGTGCCCCATCCCAGTCCCCCATCATCCCTTTCACGCTCTCATCCCCCTTTCCCCCTCCATCCCCTCTTCACCCACATTCCTTCCATCCCCTCTCTCTCAAGCCCCTTTCTCCCACCCCAGCGTCTCCTCTTGTCCCTCCCCACCCGTGCCCCCATGCTGGCACTCACTGTCCTTCCTCATCCCACGTCGAGGCACTTCTGGAGGCGGCACGCCTGGCATTGCCGGCGCTTGGCCTTGGTTATGGGGCAGCTCCGGGAGAAGGGGCAGGTGTAGTGCACAGCCTTAAGGATGGAGCGCCTGGGGATATGGGATTATGGGTGAGAGGGACGTGAGGACGTGGGGGTATGGGTGAGGGGGATGGAGGGATGTGGGAGAGGGGGACGTGAGGATGTGGAGACGGGGATGTGGGACAGGGGGAGGTGGAGTTGGAGACATGGGATGGGGACTGAGGGACGTGGGAATATGGGATATGGGGACATGGGGACATGGAGATGTGGGTCATGGCGATAGGTGATGTAGGGGTATGGGACATGGGGATATGGGACAGGGGGACACGGGGACAGAGCTGAGCCATGACAGCTGGCACTGTGCCCTGCAGGGAGAGCAGGGCTCAGGATTGGGGGACAGCTCTGTCACCCGTGTCTGCTTTTGCCCCATGCCATCCTCTCTTGCCCCCACCCGTCCCCTTCTGTCCTCCATCCCATCCCTCTCCATCCCATCTTGTCCTGTCCCAGCCCCCTGTCCCACCTGAAGAACCCTTTGCACCCTTCGCAGCTCATCACATGGAAGTGGTACCCGGTGGCTCTGTCCCCGCACACAGCGCACACCTTCATCTCCTCCGGGTCCTCGGGGACATCGGTGACACTTGGGACAGCGCTGCGCCCCGGGGCTGTCCGGGTCTGAAGGGCTGGACTAGGGACATGGCTGGGGACGAGGGACAGGGCCATCAGTGGGGGTGACACAAGAGGGCCAGTGCCATCTTGGGACGGTGCCACCACGGATGGTGCCATCAGGGGATGTGGGTCTACAAGGGACAGTGCCACCAGGGGACAGTGCCATCGAGGTGGCGAGGTCACGGATGGTGCCATCAGCGGTGGTGACACCAGGGCGAGTGCCAGCAGGGGACGGTGCAGCCAACAGGGACAGTGCCATCAGGGGTTGGTGCCACCAAGGGATGTGAGTCCACAAGGGACAGTGCCACCAGGGGACAGTGACACCACGGATGGTGCCGTAGGTGCACAAGGGGACGGTGTCATCAGAGGGTGGTGACATCAGGGGATGGGTCCACAAGGGACAGTGCCACCAGCTGTGGTACCATCAGGGGGTGGTGACACGATGCATGGTGCCACCAGAGCCGAGGGGACCGCTGTGGGGACAGCGCCTGCAGGTCGACGTGTGACATTCCCATGTTGTGACACCTGGCCCTGCCCCAACACCGCGTCCCCTCCTCGTCCCCTCAAAGCCACCTCGTCCCACCAGCCCCACAGACTGAGCCACGGCGAGAAGGAGCCCTCCGGTACCTGGGATGCTGTGCCCGGTGTCACCGCTGTGGTTGTGTCCCCAAAGTCCCCAGTGTTTTTGGGTTGTCACCGCTCCACGTTCGTCCCCGATGTGGCCCCGTGGAGTTTGAACTTTGAACTTGAGCTGCGGAGAGGCGGGGATGGGTGGCACGTGGGGACAGGTGGGGACATGGTGGCACGTGGGGACGGGCAGGGGACGGCGCAGAATGGGGACAGGTGGGGGACAATGGGAGGGAGGTAAGGGACAAGATGGGGACAGGGATAGGGACAAGCACAGGGATAGGCAGACGTGGGGACAGGGGTGGGGGGAAGCAAGGGAGGGGGCTTTAGGATCAAGATATGGGGACAGGGGACACGCAGGGGGCAGGGATGGGGACAAGGTCATGGATGGGGGGGAGGGACCCCAAAGATGTGAGGGCAGGTGGGACTCAGGGATGGGGATGGGGGGGGACAAAGCTGGGCTGCGCTCCTTTGGGATGTCCCTGGTGTCCGCCCACGGGTTTGGGGTGCACTTTTGGGAGACCCCAATCCTCCCACTGGGGTTCCTGGGTGTTCTGAGTGCCCCATAAGTGTTTAGGGGCACAGCTTTGGGTTATGGGGAGCTCCCTGCCCTGGGTGGGGGCTTGGGGTGCCCATGCTACTTGGATGGCCCCAGTGCTACTGTAGGGTTTTGGGGTGCGCCTTTGGGTTCTCCTTGCCCTGTATTGTTGTGTTTTGGGGTGCGGTTGGATCGGAAGGGATCACAAAGATCTCAAATTCTCATAGAGAATTATGGAACCATTGGGTTTTTGGGTTCAAGATGTTAAAAGTGATAGATTGATGGAAAAGTTGGGTTGGGAAGGACCCAAAAGATGGCGGACGCATGGGATCAGAGCACAGTTGTGTGGTGAGGGATTTTAAAGACCGCAGAGCCAGGAAAAATAAAATAGCTTTAGTCTGCCCTGTAAAGTGTGACGGAGCCCTTTAGTGGGGGTGGGGGCTCAGCGCCTCGCTGGCCTTCAGCTGACGATTTCGGAGAGCAGCGGCGTCATGCTGCAGAGGTCCTGGATGTGGAGGATCTGCCGTGTGTTCTCCATGTTCAAGCTCTGCAGCTCCGTCAGCAGCAGCAGCAAGTTTGGCGTAGAGGAACCTGGGCCGGGGAGCACCTGCTGGGTGTCCCCGTGGTGTTGGGGGACGCTTTGGGGACCAGGATTTCTTGTGGTGTTGGGGGTGACCACGTGGAGTTGGGGACCATGAGTGACACTGGGGACCACGTGGCATGTGGGGATGACCACGTGGAGCTGGGGACAAGGTGGAGTTGGGGACCATGTGTGGCATTGGGGATGACCACGTGTGGAATTGGAATGAACAATTGAGCTGGGGACCACACGTGGTATTGAGGATGACCACGAGGCTTTGGGGACCACACGTGGCTTTGGGGACCATGTGTGGCACTGGGGACCACGTCTAGTGTTGGGGATGACCATGCGGAGTTGGGGACCATGGCGTGGCACTGAGGATGACCACGTGTGGCATTGGGGATCGTGTGTGCTATTGGGGATGAGCCATGGAGTTGGGGACCACGTGTGGCATTGGGGACCACATGTGGTGTTGGGGGTGACCACGTGGAGTTGGGGACCACGTGTGGCATTGGGGACCACATCTGGTGTTGGAGGTGACCACGTGGAGTTGGGGACCATGCGTGGTGTTGGGGACCACGTGTGACATTGGGGATGACCCGTGGAGTTGGGTCTCACACGTGGCGTTGGGGATCACGTGATGGCCGTGGTGGCCATGGTGGCTACCTGCCCTCGGGCATGGGGTGCTGGTGGTCGATGTAGCTCTTGAGTGTGAGAGCCACCTTCTCCTGCAGCTGGTCAATGAATCCCGCTGGGGAGCGGGTGGTCTGGTGGGAACGGTGGCCATCAGCTGGCAGCCGAGGGGAGCCCACCATGGCACCACGTCCCCTTACCTGGGAGAAGAGCCGCATGGCCGCAGCAGGACGTACTCGGCTTCGTGGAGCCGCAGCTTCTTCAGGCTGATGTGGAATTGAGCGCGGCTCCAGGTAGATCTGCTGGAAACCCACTGTGGAGAGTTGGGGGAGGACTGATGAGCCGGGATGGGGAACACGGCCCTCCCCTTCTGCCCCACCTCAATGCTCACCCAAAGCTCCATCCCGTGGTGGAAGGCAGTGCTGCCCACACTCCCAGGCGTTGGTTTCCTCATTGAACACTATGTTGAACTGGATCTCACTGATCCCCAACGCGGCTCCCTTGAGCAGCGAGATCTGATCTTCGATGGGCAGCCCTCTGCAGTGGGACAAGATGTTGGGAGTGGAATGGGGCTGTGCTGGGGGATGGCATTGGGCTGGGGGATGGCATTGGGTTGGGTTTTGGCATCGCGTTGAGTTTTGGCATCACGTGGGGGTTGGTGTTGAGTTGGGGGATGGTATTGGGTTGGGGATGGCATTGCGTTGAGTTTTGGCATCAATGGGGGTTGGCGTTGAGTTGGGGGATGGCACTGGGTTTGGGGATGGCATTGCGTTGAGTTATGTCACCCTGATGGCTTATGGCATCAAGTTGAGTTATGGCATCGTGTTGGGTTATGGCATCGTGTTATGGCATTGGGTTTGGGGATGGCACTGTGTTGGTTTATGGCATCGAGTTGGGTTATGGCACTGGGTTTGGGGATGGCCGCCCCAGCACCGTGCTCACCTGAACACCGGGATCTCCTTGGCGAATTTGATGATCTGCTGGATCATGAAGGTGCTGAGGTCAGCAAAGAGGGGCAAGGCAGAGAAGACATCGGGCAGCACGTCCTCATCCAGACAGTTTAACTGTGGGGCCAGGGATGCTGAAGGGACGCCCGGTCTCGGTGGGCTCTGGGAGCACAGGTCGGGGATGCAGAGGCGCACGGCGGGCTGGGGGCCCGAAGATGTGGGCATCAGGCACCAGGCTGGGACCCCAACCGCCAACCAAACCGGCCGTGGTTCCCAGCTCACCTGGTGTGCTGGAATTGGGGGAAAGCTGGGAGTCGAAGGTGCGTTTGTGAGCGGCGATGAGGAATGCTGATGAAGGCCTCCTGCTGCTCCTTCGTCAGCCCCCTGGACTGTGCCTTTGGCCAACCTCCCGCTGCAGCCTTCAGTGGCCCGGGCGGCCCACGGCCTCCTCTACATGATTCACGTGCCCCCAACGTTGCAAACCGCCGGGTAATGGCAACCGGCCGGCAACCCGGGCGGGCACGGAGGCGGCCTGGGGCAACCGCCGTCCCTCCCTCCTCTCACCCGGGGCCTTCAGGTTGTTTCCCAACCATCCCACCGGGGATGGTCCTCCTGGGCCCCTCTGGGTCCCCCGGTGTCCCTTCTCCCTTTTGGGGCAGGCAAAGGCCCCCAAACGCCCTCCATACGTCCCCGTTGTCCCACCTTAGGGTTCTTCCACAATTCCTTTTGGCCCATTGGGGTCTTCCAAATGTCCTCTTGGCTCCTCTCAAATGTCCTTTGTCCCTCTACACCCCCGTTGCGCCAATCTAAGTCTCCGAATTCCCTTGTCTAGGTCTCCTGTTTGTCCCACCATGCCCCATCTCAGCCCCAAGTGCCCCATCCCGGTCCCCCCATATCCCTTTCACGCTTCTCATCCCCCTTTCCCCCTCCATCCTCTCTTCACCCCACTTCCTCCCAATCGCCTCTCTCTTAAATTCCCCTTTCTCCCACCCCGGCGTTCCTCTTGTCCCTACCCAACCCCTCCCCTTCCCTTCCCCCCACCCGTGCCCCCATGGCTGGACTCCACGGTCCTTCCTCATGCCCCACGTCGAGGCCTTCTGCAGGCGGGCACCCGGCATCGCCGGCGCTTGGGGCCTTGGTTATTGGGCAGCTCCGGGAAGAAAGGGGCAGGTGAAGGGCACAGCCCTTAGGATGGGCGCCTGGGGGGTCACAGGGATATGGGGGGGGGAAGGAAACAGGACTGGGCCTGGTTTGGGACCGGGGGGGGAAGGGGAGAGGGGGACCGTGGGGATGTGGGAGGCGGGGATGTGGGGACAGGGGGAGGGGGGCGTTGGGACATGGGATGGGGGACATGGGGACGTGGGGAAAATAATGGGGATGTGGGGAACATGGGGACATGGAATTGGGGGTTTATTGGGGATATGTGATGTTGGGGGGAATGGGGGAATGGGACAGGGGGGACACGGGGACAAGGCTAGCCAGAAGCTGACTGTGCCCTGGGAGGAGGAGCAGGGCTTCAGGTTGGGGACCAGCTCTGGCACCACTGTGGGCCTTTGTGTCCGTTTTGTCCCATGGCCCTCATTCTTGGGCCCCCACCCGTCCCCTTCTGTCCTCCATCCCAACCCCCTCCATTCCCATCCTGTCCCGTTCCCAGCCCCCTGTCCCACCTGAAGAACCCTTTGGGCAAACCCTTCGGCAGGTCCCCAAATTGGAAAGTTGGTACCCCCGGTGGCTCTGTCCCCGCACACAGCGCACACCTTCGGCTCCTCCGGGTCCTCGGGGACATCGGTGACATTGGGACAGCGCTGCTCCTCAGGGCTGTCCGGGTCTGAGGAGCTGGACAGGGACATGGCTGGGGACAGGGACAGGGACATAAGCGGGGGGTGACACCAGAGGATGGGTCCAAAAGGGACAGTGCCACCATGGATGGTGGCACCAAGGGTGCCATCAGAGGGTGGTGACACCATGGAGGGAGCCACCGTGGCTTGTGACACCAGGGGATGGTGACACCAGGAACAGTGCCATCAGGGGATGGTGCCACTATGGATGGTGCCACCAGGGGATGCGTGTCCACGAGAGACGGTGCCATCAAGGATGGTGCCATCAGGGGGTGGTGACACCAGCAATGGTGCCACCAGGGGACAGTGCCACCATGGGTGGTGCAACCATGGATGGGTCCAACAGGGACAGTGCCATCATGGGGTGGTGACACTAGGGGATGTGGGTCCACAAGGGACAGTGCCAACAGGGCCAGTGCCATCAGTGGGTGGTGCCACAAGAGGACAGTGCCACCACGGGGGTGGTGACACCAGCTATGGTGCCAACAGGGGACAGTGCCATCGGAGGGTAGCGAGACCAGGGAGTGGGGTTCACAAGGGACAGTGCCACCACGGCTGGTGCCATCGGGGGATGCTGATACCACAAACAGTGCCACCTGGGGGTGGTGACACCAGGGTCGGTGCCACCAGGGGATGGGCCCATCAGCCATGGTGCCACCAGGGGACCACTGTGGGGACAGCGCCTGCAGGACGACGTGTGACATTCCCATGTTGTGCAACCTGGCCCCTGCCCCAACCTGTCCCCTCCAAAAGGCCACCCGTCCCACCCGGCCCCACAGACTGAGCCATTGGGGGGCCCCGGAAGGGGGGAGCCCCCTCCCATGGGGTTTACCTGGGATTCGGGTGGCCCCGGGAGGTTTCACCGGGGCTGGGTGGGGTTTGGGTGGGTTTTCCCCCAAAGGGGTCCCCAAGGGGTGGGTTTTTTTTGGGGGGGGGGGGGGGGGGGGGGGGTTGGGACCGTCCAGGGTTGGGTCCCGAATGTGGGGGAAGGGCATTTGGGAAATTGGAACGGGAGGGCGGGGAAGGGGTATGGGGGATGGGTCACATGGGGGGGGGTGGGGGAAGGGCTGGACTGGGGAAGGGAGGGGGGGGTGGGGCAGGGAATGGGGACCGGGTGGGGGGGCCAAGGGAGGGGGGACAAGGAAGGGGACCGGGATTGGGGAAAAGGGAAGGGGAACAAGGGGGGGACAGGGGTGGGGGGAACAGGGGGGGGCAGGGATGGGGTGGGGAATGGGGGGGCAGGGGACGGGACAAAATGGGATGGGGCTGGGGACAGGGGGGGAAGCAAGGGGGGGACAGGGTGGGGACAGGGAATAGGGAACGGGTGGGAAAGGGATGGGGAAAAAGTTGGGGCATAAATGGGGAAGGAGGGGGACGGGGAGGGGAACAGGGTGGGGACAAAACAGGGGGAAAGGGTGGGGAAGGGAGGGGACAAATTTGGGGGCAAAGGGGCCCCAGGGAAGGGGGGACCGGGGGGGGACAAAAGGGGGATGGGGACAAAAGGAATGGGATGGGTTGGGAAGGATGGGAAGGGCGGGAATGGGGAAGGGATGGGGCAAGGGAATGGGGAATGGGGGGCAGGGATGGGGGACAGGGATGGGGACAGGATGAGGACAGGGATGGGAATAGGGATGGGGGACCGGGGGGGAAAAGGGAGGGGGAAGGGGGGAAAGGGGGACAAGGGACAGGGAGGGGACAAAATGGGGACAAAATGGGGAAGGCCGGGGGACCGGCTTTTAGGAAAAAAGCCATGGGGACAGGGGACCACGGGGGGACCAGGGAATGGGGACAAAGTCATGGATAGGGGTGGGGAAGATGTGGGGAGGAGGCGGACTGGGTGGAGGGCCGGGATGGGGAACAAGGTGGGAAGGGGGAATGGGGGAAGGGGAAAGGGGGGACAGGATGGGGACAGGGATGGGGAAACAGGGGGACAAGTTTGGGGGACCCCAGGGGTTGGGGACAAGGGGGGGATGGGGACAAGGAAGGAAGGACGGGTGGGAATTGGGATGGGGGGACAGGGATTGGGGAACCTGGGAGGGATGGGGACGGGGGGGAAAAGGGGGACAGGAATGGGGGACAAAGGGCATTTGGGGAAATTCCAAATTGGGGACAGGGATGGGACAGGAATTGGGATCCATGGGGACCGGGATGGGGAGGGGATGGGGGAGGGCAGGGATGGGAACCAAATGGGGGCAAAAAGGTGGGGAAGGGATGGGGACAGGATAGGGACAATGGGGAAAGGGGGGAAAAAGGGGGGGAAAGGGATGGGGAAGGACCCCCAGGGACGGGGAAGGGCCAAACGGGATGGGGAAAGGGATGGGGACAGGGAAAATGGGGAAAGGGGAAAGGGGGACAGGGAAGGGGGGGGACAACAACCAGGGACAAGGGGATGGGGACAGGGGGACAGGAAGGGGACAGGGATGGGGACAGGGGAAGGGGGGGAAACAGGGGGTGGGGGGGAATGGGGAACATAATTGGGGGAGGAAAGGGGGAGGGCCGGATTGGGGACAGGTGGGGACAGGGATGGGGAAAGGGGATGGGGACAGGGATGGGGACAACCAATGGGGATGGGGACGTTGGGGACAAGGGACACGGGGATTGGGGGACCCCCGGGGACCCCGGGGGAATTGGGGGGGATGGGGACAAAGGGGCAGGGGGACCGGGACCGGGGACAAGGGGACAAGGACATTGGGCCATGGGGACAGGAGGGCAAGGGACCAATGGGGACAGGGGACAGGGGGGGACAGGGATGGGGATGGGGATGGGGATGGGGGAATTTGGGATGGGGGAATGGGGAGGGGAATGGGGTGTTTTGGGGAAAGGGAATGGGGGAGGGAAATGGGGGTTGGGGGAAGGGGAATGGGGAAGGGGAATTGGGGAAAGGGGATGGGGGGTGGGGACAAGGGGAAAAATGGGGACAGGGAAATGGGGACGGAGAGGACAGGGATGGGAATAGGGATGGGGACAATGGGGGGGGAAGGGGGGACAGGAGGGGAACCAGGGATGGGGGACCAGGTGGGACAGGGGATGGGAATAGGGAGGGGACAAGTGGGGGGCAGAATGGGAAAGGGTGGGGGACGGGGATGGGGACCGGGTGGGGACAAACCATGGGGGACACCCGGTTGGGGAAGCGGGGGGACCGGCTTTAGGATAAAAGCTTATGGGGACCGGGGACACAAGGGGGAAGGGATTTGGGGACCAAGGGATGTATGGGGTGGGGAGGTGTGGGGAAAGGGGAATGGGGAAAGGGATGGGGAGGGGGTGGGGATAAGGATGGGGCCAGGGTGGGGGAAAGGGGGGGAGGGAAGGGGACCAATGGGGGCAGAATGGGGACAGGAGGGGGAAGGGACGGGGGGACAAGGTGGGGGGGGGTGGGGGGGCAAGGGTGGGGGGGCAGGAATGGGGACAAGATGGGGGACAGGGATGGGACAAACATGGGGACACACGGTGGGGAAGCGGGGGACAGGCTTTAGGATAAAGCTATGGGGACAGGGGGCACACAGGGGACAGGGATGGGGACGAACTCAGACGGGGAGGGTGTGTCCGATAAGCCCCGCCCCCCCTCTCTCCCCATTGGCTGCCGGCGGCTGTCACTCAACCTCGCCCCCTTTAAAAGCGGAGTCGGAGCGGAGCGGCGCAGAGCGGCGGATGGCGATGAGCGCGGTGAGAGCTGGGGGGGATAATGGGGAAAAAAGGGGGAAAAAGGGGAAAAAAGGGGAAAAAAGGGGAAATCCGGGGTTACTCGTTGTCTCCTCTCCCCGCAGCGCAGTCCCGATGCATCCCCGCGTCCTACGGAGGCACCCGAAGGGCAGCAGGAAGGTGAGGGACCCCATATGGGGACCCCAAAAATATGGGGCGGGTGGGATTCGGGGGTGGGAATATGGGGGGACGAAGCCGGGCTGCGCTCCTTTGGGTGTCCCCGGTGCCCCATAAGAGTTTGGGGGACGCTTTTGGGGGTCGGAAGTTCTTCCATTGGGTTTTTTGGGGGGCAGTTCTGGGTGTTCTGAGATGCCCCATAAGGGTTTGGGGGCGCAGCTTTGGGTTATGGGGTGCTCCCCCCGGGTGGGGGCTTTAGGGTGCAGCCTTGGATGGCCCCAGTGCCCCCTATAGGGTTTTGGGGTGCGCCTTTGGGTTCTCCTTGCCCTGTATTGATGCTGGGGGAGATTTAGGGGTGCACCTTTGGGCGTCCCACGATGGTTTTGGGGTGCACTCCACGTATCCCCATTGCAGATGGTGCTTTTAGGGTCCCCCATTGCCCACTGTAGGGTTTTGGGATGCGGCTTTCGGTGCTCCTTGCCTTGTATTGGTGCTGGGGGGGGGCTTTTGGGGTGCACCTTTAGGTGTCCCATGATGGTTTTGGGGTGCACCCCGGGTATCCCCATTACAGATGGGGCTTTTGGGGTCCCCCATTGCCCTCTGTAGGGTTTTGGGGTGCACCTTTAGGTACCCCATGAAGATTTTGGGTTGCACTTTGGGTATCCCCATTACAGATGGGGACTTTTGGGGTCCCCCATTGCCCTCTGTAGGGTTTTGGGCTCCTTCTTAGGGCGCTCTTTACCCTGTATTGATATAGGGGAGGCTTTTGGGGTGCAACTTTAGGTTTCCCATGATGGTTTTGGGGCACACCCCGCGTATCCCCATTACAGATGGTGCTTTTGGGGTCCCCCATTGCCCCCTATGGGGTTTTGGGATGCACCTTTAGGTTTCCCATGATGGTTTTGGGGCACACTTTGGGTATCCCCATTACAGATAGCACTTTTGGGGTCCCAAATTGCCCTCTGTAGGGTTTTGGGCTGCTTCTTAGGGTGCTCTTTACCCTGTATTGATATAGGGGGGGCTTTTGGGGTGCAACTTCAGGTTTCCCATGATGGTTTTGGGGCGCACCTTGGGTATCCCCATTACAGATGGTGCTTTTGGGGTCTCCCATTGCCCGCTATGGGGTTTTGAGGTGCACCTTTAGGTATCCCATGATGGTTTTGGGGCACACCGTGGGTATCCCCATTACAGATGGTGCTTTTGGGGTCCCCCATTGCCCCCTATGGGGCAACTTCAGGTTTCCCATGATGGTTTTGGGTTGCACTTTGGGTATCCCCATTACAGATGGGGCTTTTGGGGTCCCCCATTGCCCCCTATGGGGTTTTGGGGTGCAACTTTAGGTTTCCCATGATGGTTTTGGGGCGCACCCTGGGTATCCCCATTACAGATGGGGCTTTTGGGGTCCCCCATTGCCCCCTGTGGGGTTTTGGGATGCACCTTTAGGTACCCCATGATGGTTTTGGGGTGCACCCCGGGTATCCCCATTACAGATGGTGCTTTTGGGGTCCCCCATTGCCCTCTGTAGGGTTTTGGGCTGCTTCTTAGGGTGCTCCTTGCCCTGTATTGATATAGGGGGGGCTTTTGGGGTGCAACTTTAGGTATCCCATGATGGTTTTGGGGCACACCTTGGGTATCCCCATTACAGATGGGGCTTTTGGGGTCCCCCATTGCCCACTGTAGGGTTTTGGGCTGCTTCTTAGGGTGCTCTTTGCCCTGTATTGATATAGGGGGGGCTTTTGGGGTGCAACTTTAGGTTTCCCATGAGGATTTTGGGTTGCACTTTGGGTATCCCCATTACAGATGGGACTTTTGGGGTCCCCCATTGCCTCCTATGGGGTTTTGGGGTGCACCTTTTGTTCCCCTGGGGTTTTGGGACCCCTTAGGATCCCTACAGATG
The DNA here is from genome assembly GCA_021292215.1 of Lophura nycthemera. Taxonomy (NCBI): domain Eukaryota; kingdom Metazoa; phylum Chordata; class Aves; order Galliformes; family Phasianidae; genus Lophura; species Lophura nycthemera. Next base: position 40,438 of record JADANK010000392.1, on the reverse strand, counting down.
GGATTTGGGGTCCCCCATTGCCCGCTATGGGGTTTTGGGTCACCTTTAGGTATCCATGTGGTTTTTTGGGGGCAACCTTGGTATCCCCATTACAGATGGTGCTTTTGGGTTCCCCCATTGCCCACTGTAGGGTTTTGGGCTGCTTCTTAGGGTGCTCTTTGCCCTGTATTGATATAGGGGGGGCTTTTGGGGTGCAATTTTAGGTTTCCCATGAGGGTTTTGGGTTGCACTTTGGGTTTCCCCATTACAGATGGGGCTTTTGGGGTCCCCCATTGCCTCCTATGGGGTTTTGGGGTGCACCTTTATGTATCCCATGATGGTTTTGGGGCGCACCCTGGGTATCCCCATTACAGATGGGTCTTTTGGGGTCCCCCATTGCCCGCTATGGGGTTTTGGGGTGCAACTTTAGGTACCCCATGATGATGGTTTTGGGTGCACCCCGGGTATCCCCATTACAGATGGGGATTTTGGGGTCCCCCATTGCCCCCTGTAGGGTTTTGGGCTGCTTCTTAGGGTGCTCCTTGCCCTGTATTGATATAGGGGAGGCTTTTGGGGTGCAACTTTAGGTTTCCCATGATGGTTTTGGGGCACACCGTGGGTATCCCCATTACAGATGGGTCTTTTGGGGTCCCCCATTGCCCCCTATGGGCTTTTGGGGTGCAACTTTAGGTTTCCCATGATGGTTTTGGGGCACACCTTGGGTATCCCCATTACAGATGGGACTTTTGGGGTCCCCCATTGCCCTCTGTAGGGTTTTGGGGTGCACCTTTATGTACCCCATGATGGTTTTGGGGCGCACCCCGGGTATCCCCATTCCAGATGGCACTTTTGGGGTCCCCGTATCTCTGACATAGGGGGGTGCTGGCATCGATCTGAGGGACTGCGAGCAATGCAGCCCCTTTTATGTGTCCCCCCCCCGACCCCAAACCCACAGCCAAAGCTGCCGACCCCAAAAGACCGGAGGAGGAGGAGGAGCTGATCGACATCGATCTGAGCGCACCCGAAACGGAGCGGGCGGCTCTCGCCATCCAGGGGAAATTCCGCCGTTTCCAGAAACGCAAAAAGGAATCGAGACCCTAAAGACCCCCCCCCCCCTCCCCCCCCCATCAGCCCCCCAACCCCATTATAGGGACCACAGCCCCATCCTGCCCCCTTCTTCCCCCCCCCGACCTCTTTATGGGGGCTCAGCTCACCTATGGGATCAATGTAAAGTGTTCAGCCCTAACCTGTAAGCCCCCTTAATTTGGGGTGGGGGGTCCCCAAATGTCCCCCATCCCTGCTGTAAGGGGGGGGGGGGGGCACCTCTCCATGGGTGACCCCATTTATCCCCCTTAATGGTGATGCTGATGTTGGTGGGGGGGGTTATGGGATGGTGTCCCCCAGATGAGGGACCCCCCCCCCATGTCCTCTTAAAGGGGCAGGGGGTGTTGAAGGTTGTGTCACGCATATATCCTATATCCCCCCCCCCCCATTTTGCTTTTTGGGGGGGTGAGCACTGGAATAAAGCAGTGGGAGAAGAGAGCTGGTGTGGTCTGTGTGGGCTCCCCCCCCCCCCATAACCCCAAATCTATCAGTGTCCCCTTTTAGGGTGGGGGTGGCCCCTTTGGGTTGACCCCTTTTGGGGTGGGGGGGTGTCCCCTTTTAGGGTGGGGGTGATCCCATCTGAGATGTCCCCTTTTGGGGTGGGGGTGGCCCCTTTGGGTTGACCCCTTTTCGGGTGGGGGGTGGTCCCTTTTAGGGTAGGAGTGGCCCCATCTGAGGTGCCTTTTGGGGTGGGGGGAGTGTCCTCTTTTAGGGTGTGGGTGGCCCCTTTGGGTTGACCCCTTTTGGGGTGGGGGGTGTCCTCTTTTAGGGTGGGGGTGGCCCCTTTGGGGTGACCCCTTTTGGGGTGGGGGGGTGTCACCTTTTAGGGTGGGGGTGGCCCCATCTGAGGTGTCCCCTTTTGGGGCGGTGGGGTGTCCTCTTTTAGGGTGGGGGTGGCCCCTTCGCATTGACCCCTTTTGGGGTGGGGGGTTGTCCCCTTTTAGGGTGGGGGTGGCCCCTTCGGATTGACCCCTTTTGGGGTGGGAGGGTGTCCCCTTTTAGGGTAGGGGTGGCACCATCTGAGGTGACCCCTTTTGGGGCGTGGGGTGTCCTCTTTTAGGGTGTGGGTGGCCCCTTTGGGTTGACCCCTTTTGGGGTGGGAGGGTGTCCCCTTTTAGGGTAGGGGTAGCACCTTCGGGTTGACCCCTTTTGGGGTGGGGGGCTGTCCTCTTTTAGGGTGGGGATGGCTCCTTTGGGGTGACCCCTTTTGGGGTGGGAGGGTGTCCCCTTTTAGGGTGGGGGTGGCCCCATCTGAGGTGTCCCCTTTGGAGTGGCCCCATCTGAGGTGTTGTCCCCTTTTGGGGTAGGGGGGTGTCCCCTTTTAGGGTAGGGGTAGCCCCTTTGGGGTGACCCCTTTTGGGGTGGGGGGTGTCCCCTTTTAGGGCGGAGGTGTCCCTTTAGGGTGGGGCATTGGGACCTCCTATGAGTGGGGTTCAGCTCTGGGTCCTCAGCCCATCATTGGGTTTCCCCCTTTCCTGCTACTCGGGGCTTTGGAGCTGGTAGCACCGTGGGTTCTATGGGGTGATACGGGGACACCGGGAGCGGTTCGAAGCAGAAATAGCTCTGGATAGGAAAATAATCCCCGTAGCCAAGAGGAGGTGACGCCCCCGTGGGGCTTAGGGCTGCCCCATAACGCTGCCCCCGTGCGCTCTGCAGACTTATTAGGGCAAAGCCAATTATAGGGTCGGTAGGGTGGGGGCTGCGGGCGCTGCGGGGTTGGGGCACCGTGCCATAATGTGGGGCTGTAGGGTGGGGGCAGCCCCTAAATGTAAGCCTGAAGGAGGGGACAGACGGTGCCAGGTCCTCATTGGGGAGGGATGGAGGGTCCCAAATCCACCCCATAGCTTCTTTTAGGGGAGGGAGGGGAGCTTTAATTAACGAGAGCTGGGGAAACCACAGCACGTAGTGCGGGGCTGCGTGTAACGAGTTTTGCGAGTGCTCAGCCCCCCCCCCACCCCGCTTTTCACCCCCTGGAGACCCCAAAAGCTGAACCTCCATGAGGATGAAGCCCTAAATCCTCAATGGGGCGCACGGGAGATGTGAGTTTTATTAAAGGCGCTGCGGGGATGGGGATAAAAGGGTGGGAACGGAGCAGCGCCTCGAAGCGGGCGGTGGGCACCGCAGCCTCTCCTCCTCTGCGAGGCTTTGGGGTTGGGGTTATGAGGGTGGGAGGGTTAATAGGGCGGAGGGGATGGGGCGGGGGGGGTTTGGGGTACCCTGCGACGTCATCGTGGGTCGGTCGCTGGGAGAGACGAGAAAACGGCGAGAAAAGGGGAAATAAATGGAGATGGAGGAAAGGATGGGGATGGAGGAAGCTGGGGGTGGTTTATGGGGAGGGGGCGGCACCGTCCCCGAGGAGGGGGGGGACGGAAACAACCCGGATTGGGGAGCGAAAATTCGATGGTTTTGGGGTTGGAATAGAAACAAAAAATTACATCAGAGCTCTTGGGGGGGGTTGGGGGGAGGGGGGGGAAGCGGTCGCGCAGAGGAAGGTGCCGATATTGGGGGGGCTATGGGGGTATGGGGGGGGGGGACCCGGGGTGAGCACCACACCCTGCTCGTCACCGGGTCCCCATTGCTGGGGGTGTTGTGTTTGGGGGGGGTTTGGGGGTCACCTCCCCACACGGTTGGGGTGAAGGATGCTCCGCAGGGCGCCCACCAAACTGCCCCGCGATGGGGAGCGGGCGCTCGTTGGGGTCTCCCCCCGCAGCTCCATCTCGATGGTCATCACCACCTTTGGGGTTTTGGGGGGTCCTGCGGTGCTTTCCTCATCTGGAGGGGGGGTTGGGGCACCTTCCCTGCCCTCTAACCGCTATTTTTTATCCTTTCGGGGTTCACCAGGAGCTCCTTTGGTTTTTTTCTCGGCGGTCGCTTTGGTGCTGCGGCTGTGATCCAGCATGGCGTAAAGCACGGGAGCCTGCGGGGATGGCAAACCCCATTGTCACCCCCATTGTCACCCTATTGTCACCCCCACCCCATAGAGCAGGAGGTGGGAATCGCACCCCACGTGTCCCTTTGTCCCCTTTTGTCCCACCTGCCGGCTGCGCTTGGAAGCGTCTTTGGCGGATCTTTGCAGCTTCCCCTTCTCCATGGCACTAAAACGGGTGCGGAGATGGAAGCCATCAGTTCCCATCCACCACGCGGCCCCATTTTGGGGGGTGTTTTTTTTTTTTACCCCCAAATTATCGGTGACGACTCACCTCAGCCGCCTCTGCAGCACCGCCTGCCTGCGCAGCCAGCAGAAACGCACCAGGTAAACCAGGGCCACCAGCAGGGCCACCAACAGCAGGGCAACGCCGATGATGGAGCCCAGGACGATGCGTAAGAGTTGGGGACTGCGGCGGACGATGGGGACATGCCCATGGGTGTGGGGCGGGAGGGTGGGGACAGAGGTATGGGGATGTGACGTGGGGTGGGGCGATGAGTATGGGGAGTGATAGTGGGGATGGGGACAGAGATATGGGGATGGGGACAGGGATGTGGGGATGGGGACAGGGATATGGGGATGGGGACAGGGATGTGGGGATGGGGACAGAGATATGGGGATGGGGACAGGGATGTGGGGATGGGGACAGGATTGGGGATGGGGGGATGTGGGGACATGGGTGGGGTGGACGTGGTGGGGAGGCAGAGATATGGGGATGGGGACAGAGATATGGGGATGAGGGACGGTGATTGGGGAGGGTAGGGGACGGTGGTGGGATCGAGAGATGGATGGGGACGGTATGGGGATGAGGACAGAGATATGGGGATGAGGGACGGTGATATGGATGAAGGATGTGGGGACAGGAGGGAGTAATGGGGTGAGCTGGTGAGGGTGGGGACAGAGAGGTTGGGGATGGGGACAGAGGATGTGGGGATGGGGACGGTATGGTGGGGATGGGGGGATGGGAGTGGATGGTGGGGATGGAGATGGGGATGGTTGCATGGGGGACATGGGTGGGGTGGGGACGTGGGTGGGGATGGGGAGAGCAATATGGGGATGGGGACAGAGATATGGGGATGAGGATGGTGATATGGGGATGGGGACAATGATATGGGGATGGGGACAGAGGTATGGGGACGTGGGTAGGGTGGGGAAGAGATGGGATGAGGGACAGTAATATGGGAGATGGGGGGGTGATATGGGGATGGGGACAGAGATATGGGGATGGGGACAGAGATATGGGGATGGGGATGGAGTGGGGATGGGGACGTGAATGGGGACATAGGTGGGGATGGGGACAGCAGTTTGGGGATGTGGGTGGGGATGGGGACAGGAATATGGGGGTGGGGATGTGGGTAGGGATAGGGATGTGGGTTGGGATGGGGACAGCGATATGGGGACGTAGGTGGGGGTGAGGACAGCAGTATGGGGGTGGTGATGGGAACAGAGATATGGGATGGGGATGTGGGTAGGCATGGGGACAGCAATATGAGGGTGGGGACAATGATATGGGGATGGGGACAGCAATGTGGGGGTGGGAATGAGGACGTGGATGGCCGTACCTTTCTCTAAGACATAGAGAGTGACCTGGGAGGATTTCCCTACGATGTCAGGAGGGTTTTTGACGTCGCAGGTGAAGGTGCCGTTGTCGGTGTAGTCCAGGTTGTGGATGACGATGGATCCGTCCTTGCGCCGGGGGTTTCCCACCCACTCCATGCGTTCCTTGAAGGAACCCACGTCATCGATGTAGGGTTGGCCTTTGGCGTAGTGAAATATCTGGGGGTGGAGAGAAGGGGGGAGGGGTTTGGGTCACGGTTTGGGTCACGGGTTGGGTGGTGATGCACCCCGAGGTCGGATGCGGCGCGGTGCTTACGGAGATGCTGTCACGGCTGCCCTCAGCCTGGAAGTGCCACGTGATGGAGATGTCCTCTGAGATCCATTCGCTGGACCAGAAGCTGCACGAGAGGGTGACGTGGGAGCCCACGGTGCCGTACACCTCCCGTGGTGTGTACACGTGGATGGCCAACGTGGGGGACAGCCCTGGGGGGGAGGGGAAGAGCTGTCAGCCCCATGGGGACACCAACGTGGCACTGGTAGAGCCACCAGCGCCATTGGGTCAACAGCATGGCACCAGGAGAGCCATAGTGCCCTATGGGGACACCATAATGGTACCAACTAAGTTGTCACCCCCATGGGGACACCAACGTGGCACTGGTAGATCCACCAGCACCACTGGGTCAACAGCATGGCACCAGTAGAGCCACAGTGCCCCATGGGGACGCCAACATGGCACCAGTAAATTGACCGACCCCATGGGGACACCAATATGGCACCAGTAGAGCCACAGTGTCCCCTGGGGACGCCAACATGGTACCAGTAAATTGACCAACCCCATGGGGACACCAATATGGCACCAGTAGAGCCACGGTGCCCCATGGGGACGCCAACATGGCACCAGTAAATTGACCAACCCCATGGGGACACCAATATGGCACCAGTAGAGCCACGGTGCCCCATGGGGACGCCAACATGGCACCAGTAAATTGACCAACCCCATGGGGACACCAATATGGCACCAGTAGAGCCACAGTGTTCCCTGGGGACACCATTATGGCACTGGCAAAGCCATCAGCATCATGGGGACAACCATCAGCATCATGGGGACACCAGTATGGCATGGGTGGGGTCACAGTGCCCTATGGGGACACCAACACCATTGGGTCAACAGCACAGCACCAATAGAACCGCAGTGCCCTATGGGGACACCAGCATGGCACTGGCAAAGCCATCAGCGTCATGGGGACACCAGTATGGCACCAGTAGAGCCACAGTGCCCTACGAGGACACCCATAATGGTACCAATTAAGCCATCACCCCCCATGGGGACACCCTCCAGCCCTATAGGGAAACAACCAGCCCCATAGGGACACCAGTTGCTCCGTGCTCCCACGCCGTCCCCAAATGCCACCAAAGGGCTTTTGTTGGAAGGGACAATGGCTCCTTGTTATGGTGGTGGCTGTGGGGGACGCGTGGTGGTGGCATCGGGGTCTCCTCGCAGCCCCACAGCAGCGACCAACAGTTGGACCCAATGATCCCTGTGGGGTGTTTTCCACTTTGTAGGTTCTGTGACCATCTGATCCCATGATCCTATGGCCCTATGATTTGATGATCCTACAGTGCTGTGGTTCTGTGACCCTATAATCCTATGACTCTCTGATCATAGCCCTCTATGTTTCTTTGAGTCTATGCTTCTGTGATCCTACAATTCCATGTCCTTACAGATCTGCAACCCTACAATCCTATGATCCTATCATTCTACAGCTCTACAACTCTATGTTTCTGTGACTCTACCATCCTACAAGTCCACGATCCCATAATTCTACAGTCCTACAGTTCCACCATCCTACAGTTCTACAGTCCTGCAGACCCATAATCCTACATCTCCATGATCCTATATTCCCACAATCTTACATCTCCATGATCCTACAGCTCCAGGACTCCTACAGCTCCAGGATTCCTACAGTTCTACAGTCCTACATTTCTAAGCTCCTACATCTCTGTTATCCTACATCCCCATGGTCCTACATCCTCATGATCCTACATCCCCATGGTCCCACATCTCCATGGTCCCACAACCCAATCATCCTACATCTCCATGATCCTACAGCCCCATGGTTTCACATCTCCATGGTCCCACAACCCAACCATCATACATCTCCATGATCCTACATCCCCACGATCCTATATCCCCACGATCCTATATCCCCACGATCCTATATCCCCATGATCCTACATCTCCATGATCCTACAGCTCCATGATCCTACAGTTCTACAGTCCTACATCTCTGAGATCCTACAATTCCATGGCCCTACATCCCCATGATTCTACAGCTCCAGGACTCCTACAGCTCCATGATCCTACATCCCTATGGTCCTATACTTCCACAATCCTACATCTCAACAATCCTACACCCCCATGGTCCCACATCTCCACGATCCTACACCTCCAAGACCTTACATCTCCACAACCCTACTTCCCCATGATCCAACATCCCCATGGTCCTATACCTCCACAATCCTACATCTCCACGATCCTACACCCCTATGGTCCCACATCTCCACGATCCTACACCTCCAAGACCCTACATCTCCACAACCCTACATCCCCATGATCCAACATCCCCACGATCCTACATTTCCAAGACCCTACATCTCCACAACCCTACATCCCCATGATCCAACATCCCCATGGTCCTATACCTCCACAATCCTACATCTCCACGATCCTACACCCCCATGGTCCCACATCTCCACGATCCTACACCTCCAAGACCCTACATCTCCACAACCCTACATCCCCATGATCCAACATCCCCACGATCCTACATTTCCAAGACCCTACATCTCCACAACCCTACATCCCCATGATCCAACATCCCCATGGTCCTATACCTCCACAATCCTACATCTCCACGATCCTACACCCCCATGGTCCCACATCTCCACGATCCTACACCTCCAAGATCTTACATCTCCACAACCCTACATCCCCATGATCCAACATCCCCACGATCCTACATTCCCAAGACCCTACATCTCCACAACCCTACATCCCCATGATCCTACACCCCCATGGTCCCACATCTCCACGATCCTACACCTCCAAGACCCTACATCTCCACAACCCTACATCCCCATGATCCAACATCCCCGTGATCCTACATTTCCAAGACTCTACATCTCCACAACCCTACATCCCCATGATCCAACATCCCCGTGATCCTACATTTCCAAGACCCTACATCTCCACAACCCTACATCCCCATGATCCAACATCCCCACGATCCTACATTTCCAAGACCCCATATCTCCAGAATCCTACATCCCATGATCCAACATCCCCATGATCCTACATTTCCAAGACCCTACATCTCCACAACCCTACATCCCCATGATCCAACATCCCCATGATCCTACATTTCCAAGACCCTACATCTCCACAACCCTACATCCCCATGATCCAACATCCCCATGGTCCTATACCTCCACAGTCCTACATCTCAACAATCCTACACCCCCATGGTCCCACATCTCCACGATCCTACACCTCCAAGACCTTACATCTCCACAACCCTACATCCCCACGATCCAACATCCCCGTGATCCTACATTTCCAAGACCCTACATCTCCACAATCCTACATCCCCACGATCCAACATCCCCCGATCCTACATTCCCAAGACCCTACATCTCCACAACCCTACATCCCCACGATCCAACATCCCCGTGATCCTACATTCCCAAGACCCTACATCTCCACAACCCTACATCCCCACGATCCTACACTCTCTACAGTCCCACATCTCCACAATCCTCCACCACCCAACCAACCTCAACAACGACCACCTCATTGCCCCCACACGGACACCACCACCTTCCCTCCCCTCCCCCCCTATTATGACACCCTATAACCATCCCCACCACCGTCCCCGCTCACCCAACGCCGCCAGCAGCCCGAACGAGGAGGAGGAGGAGGCGTCCGGCCCCGATGGCACCCAGCGCCATCTTGGTGCTGTCAGAGGGTGCCTGGAGGGCGGGCTGTGGGGTTTAAGGGCCAGCAGCATCGAGTGGGGCCAATGGGAGGCCAATGGGATGAGGGTTGTAGGGCGGCTGAGTCCCCCGGGGGGGTGGGATTTGGGTACAGGGGATATTTTGTTTTGGGGTTGGGAGAGGAGGGGAAGGCATGCGGTGGGCACATAAAGAGGGTTTTGTGAGGCTGCATTCCCCGAGGCAATGGGGGCGGGTGGGGAGGAATGTGGATGGGGATGGAGGGGATGGCGTGTGGATATGGGGACGTAGATGGGTATGGGGACAGAGGGACGGGGGGACACACGGATATGGGGACGTATATGGATATGGGGACGTGGATATGGGGACATAGATGGATATGGGGACGTAGATATGGGGACATAGATGGATATGGGGACATAGATGGATATAGGGACATAGATATGGGGACATGGATATGGGGACATAGATGGATGGGGACATAGGGATATGGGGACACACGGATACGGGGACATATGGATATGGGGACATATGGATATGGGGACATAGATGGATATGGGGACAGAGGGATGGGGGGACACATGGATATGGGGACACACGGATATGGGGACATATATGGATATGGGGACATGGATATGGGGACATAGATGGATATGGGGACGTAGATATGGGGACATATATGGATATGGGGACATAGATGGATATAGGGACATGGATATGGGGACATATGGATATGGGGACATGGATGGATATGGGGACATAGGGATATGGGGACATATGGATATGGGGACAGAGGGACGGGGGGACACACGGATATGGGGACGTATATGGATATGGGGACATGGATATGGGGACATAGATGGATACGGGGACGTGGATATGGGGACATAGATGGATATGGGGACATAGATGGATATGGGGACATGGATATGGGGACATATGGATATGGGGACAGAGGGACGGGGGGACACATGGATATGGGGACATAGATGGATATGGGGACAGAGGGATGGGGGGACACATGGATATGGGGACGTATATGGATATGGGGACATGGATATGGGGACATAGATGGATATGGGGACGTGGATGGATATGGGGACATAGATATGGGGACATAGATGGATATGGGGACATAGATGGATATGGGGACGTGGATATGGGGACATATATGGATATGGGGACAGATATGGATGTGGGGACATAGATGGATATGGGGACATAGATGGATATGGGGACGTAGATATGGGGACATATGGATATGGGGACATAGATGGATATGGGGATGTAGATTTGGGGACATAGATGGATATGGGGACATATGGATATGGGGACATGGATATGGGGACATAGATGGATATGGGGACGTAGATATGGGGACATAGATGGGGGACATAGATGGATATAGGGACATGGATATGGGGACATAGATGGATAGGGGGACATAGATGGATATGGGGGCACATGGATATGAGGACACAGGGATATAGGGACAGAGGGACATGGGGACACACAGATACACAGGGACATAAAGACATGGGGGTATGGGGACACAGGGACAGAGGGACATGGGGAATAGAGGGACATGAAGGGGACACTGGTTGGGACACAGGGACATAGGAATGGGACATGGGGAGACATAGTGGATATGGGGACAGAAGGATGTGGGGACAGAAGGATGTGGGGACACGTGGACATATGGACAGAGGGACATGGGGACTCATAGACATGGGGACACATGGATATGGGGACACACGGAGATGGGGGTATGGGGACACAGGGACATGGGGACAGAGGGACATGGGGACACATGGATTTGGGACGAAAGGGACATGGGGAACGATATGGGGCATAGTGGAATGGGGACAAGAGGATAGGGGACCATCGGATCACATGGGACATACGATAGGGACATGGGGACATGGGGGACAGGGTATGGGGACACACGAGCATTGGGACAGAGGACAGGGACATGGGGACGATAAATGGACATGGGGACAGAACAGGACATAGAGATATGGGGACAGGGATCATCAGGGACATGAGGGGACAGACAGGGGACATAGATGGAATGGGGACAGATATGGCAAGGAATGGGGACATGGATGGACTGAACAGGGACAGATGGAAGGGGACAGATGGGACACAATGGACAGAGATGGGGATGATGGGGACAGATGGACATGGGGACATCAGGTATGGGACAGATGGATATGGGGACAGAGGCAATGGGGACAGTAGGGGACAAGATGGGCATGAGGACAAGGGACGAGAGGACAGATGATTGGGGACAAGGACAAGGGATAGGACAGTGGGGCACAATGGGGAGGACATGGGGACAAGACGGACATGGGGATCAGAGGGACTAGGGGGACAACATGATATGGGACACATGGATCATGGGGGGACAACAGGAATGGGGACAGAGGACACTGGGGAACAGACAGGACATAGGGGACAGACAGGTATGGGGACACAGGACATGGGGACAGGGACATGGGGACACGACATGGGGACAAAGGACATGGGACGACAGGATGGGGACAGAGGACATGGGGACAACGGACACGGACAAAGACATGATATGGGGAATATGGGCACAGATAGGACAGAGGACATGGGAACAAGACATGGGGAACAGACATGGAGATGTGAGGACACACGGACACAGGGACAGAGGGACACGCGGGGATGCAGGGACATGGGGACACATGGACAGAGGGACATGAGGACACACAGACACGGGACATGGGGACACATCAGAGTATGGGGATATGGGGACAGATGGACATGGGGCCATCAGGTCACACAGGGACAGACGGACATGGGGACAGACGGATACAGGGACATATGGCCATGGGGACAGATGGCCATGGGGACATCAGGTCACACAGGGACAGACAGACATGGGGACAGACAGACATTGGGGACAGATGGACATGGGGACAGACGGACATGGAGCCATCAGGTTACATAGGGACACACGGACATGGGGACATACAGATATGGGGACATACAGATATGGGGACAGATGGACATGGGGACAAACGGACATGGGGACAAAAGGACATGGGGACAGACGGACATGGGGACAGACGGACATGGGAACAAACGGACATGGGGACAGACGGACATGGGGCCATCAGGTCACATAGGGACACACAGACATGGGGACAGATGGATACAGGGACATATGGACATGGGGACAGACGGACATGGGGGACAGACGGACGTGGGGACCATCAGGTCACACAGGGACAGACGGACATGGGGACAAATGGACACGGGGACATACAGATATGGGGACACACGGACATGGGGACACGGAGACAGGGATCTGGGGACACATTTTGTCCCCGTGGTTCCCGGCAGCCTCCCATTTTGGGGTAAAAAAGCCACATTTTGGGGTTGGTTGTTTTTTTTTTTTCAGGCGCATCGCCGGATCGGGGCAGCAGCGGGGGGCGGGGCGAGGCGCGGGGGAGCGGAAGTGCGTCACGCTCACTTCCGGTGAGCGGAGCGCTTCAAGATGGCGGCGCTGGTGTTGAGGTGACTCCGTGCGGGCGGGGCCTCCCGTGTCCCCCATTTCCGCGTCCCCTCTTTTTGTGTCCCCACCTTCCGTCTCTTTTCGATCCCGGAGCTGTGAGGTTTCCGCTCCGAGGCTTGTGATCCCGTCGGGTGCGGCTCCTCCGGGCTGCTTTGCGCTGTAGCGACCGCCTCGGGCCTGCTGGGGGGGGGATGGGAAGGAGGGGGGGGGAACAACGCGGAGCTGCGTGAGGGCACAGCGCTGTCAGACAGCGGCCTAAAGGGAGTTCGAGGGTGGGGAGGGGTCTGTAGGGCAAAAGCTCGGGGCTGGCGGGGCTGTAGGCCTTCAGAGGGGGGTAAGGGGAGGGGGGGAGATGAAGGGAGAGCCGATGGCCGCATGGTGGTAGGAGGGGAAGGGGGGAAATCTTTGCTCCAAAAGGTGAATTTCTGCACCCAGAGGCTGCTTCGTGTAATGGGGGAGCAAAAGCAGCGGTGTGGCTCCAAATGAGTCTTATGAGGAGCGGCTGAGGGAGCTGGGATTGTTTAGTCTGGAGAAGAGGAGGCTCAGAGGAGACCTTATTGCACTCTATAACTACGTGAAGGGAATGGGGACACCATGAGGACCCCAGTGGGACATAGAGGACCCCAATGGGACATCGAGGCACCCGAGTCTAGAGAAGAAGAGGCTCAGAGGAGACCTCATTGCACTCTACAGCTTCCTGAGGGAAGATGTGATGAGGAAGGGTTTGGCCTCTTCTCCCAGGTAACAAACAGGAGCTGAGGAAACGGCCACAAGTTGTGACCAGAGGAGGTTTAGGTTAGACATGAGGAAAATCTTTTTGTCTCAGAGAGTGGTCAGGTGCTGGAATGGCTGCCCAGGGAGGTGGTGGAGTCCCTGGCAGTGTTGAAGAGGCTGGATGAGGAGCTACAAGTTATGGTTTAGTGCTTGTGGTAGCAATGGTGGTGGGAGGACAGTTGGACTAGATGATCTTGCAGGTCATTTCCAACCTTGTGATTCTATGATTCTAAGAGCAGAGCAGCTTTCTGTGGTCAGCACTGCTTGTGAATCAGCAGCACAGCCCAGCTCAGTGCAGAGAGCCCAGGATGGAGAGCAGAGATGTGTGACCAAAGTTCTGCAGCCCGTGCTGTTTCTGCACGTGGATTTAAAATGGGAGCATTGCTGCCATCCAGCACTGAGCTGTCGGAGCTCAGGGAGCGTTTGGGGTCCTGCTGTCACACAATGGGTTTCACTTTGAGCTCAGAAGATCCTTTTTCCTCTTCTTCCCCCCCCCCAGCAGAAAGTTTTGTGCCCCTCCTTCCTTCCTGCCTCCCCTTATGGATGTTCTGCTCTTTGATATCAAGCACCAAAGCAATGTTTGGGGTTCCATTCTCTTAATTTATTCCCTTTGTGGCAACGTGGAGCTTTTTGTTCCCTGTGCCCATCACTTTAAAGGCAGAACTCTGCTGTGTGATCACAGTGGGGCTCAGGAAACAACGCAAAAGCAGAGCTGTGGTTTGAAAGCTGCAGCTGATGGCTTCACCTGCTGTCTATTCCTGCCTGCATGATGAAAGGCTGTTTGGTCTGTTTTTAGGAAACGTGCTCATCTGTGATATGGAATCAAATGGGAGCTGATGGGTGGGGAGCTGGTGAGGAAAGAACAGCTTAAAGCATGAGGGATAATGGAGAGGACTTGATGGTTGGTGGGTTGCTTTGCTGCAGGGCTGTGCTTTGCAAGCAGGATTCGTTTGATTGCAGGGAGATTTGCATCAGGATCTGAAAAGTGTGCTGGGGGGGGGCAGTGCAGTGCTGTGGGGTTTGTTCTGGGTTGGAATCTTGTGTGTGATTCTGTCCTCCTCTCAGCAGCTTCTGCATGAGGGGAGATGTGGGGTGGGGAAAGAGGATCGAGGGTGGGAATAACTGGGGGCCTGCAGGCAGAGATTCCAGCTCAGCTCTCCTGTAATTGTGCTGTGGGGCTCAGAGTGAGCAGAGCCAGCCCCACAGAAACACAAAGGCTTCGTTATTCCCTGTGGTGGATGAGTAGAGGTGGTGGAAATTTGGAAGCAAGCAGCTTTTCAGTCAGCAACAAAGGTGGGAGTGGCAGTGAGATGAGCTCAGGTGGGGGTCAGAGAGCTGGGATTTGGGTTTGGGGGGGGGAATCCATGCTGCTCAATGTTGTGTCTGCATTGGGAGGCTGTGCTGCCTTAAGGGAGGGCTTGGAAAGGAAACATCCTAAGGGTGGTTTGTTCACAGAGGAGCTGGGGGAGCTCCTGAAGATTTCTTTACAGAGGAGATGGGCAGATTATAGAGATTTCTTTACAGAGGAGATGGAGCAGCTCATAGCAATGGAGTTTCTGTGCCCACCTGCAGCTGTTTGTGCAGCCACAGGAAGGCAAAGAGCAGCAGAGCTTCGTTTCTCCACCAATTCCAACCAACCAGTGGGAGGTGCAGGGCCAGATGTTGATGTGTTGGAGGAGATTAATCACCGTTTGTTGCCGTGCTGCAGATGAATGCTCCCAGCAGTTCTCCACGCCTCCTTCTTTGTCCTTCATGGCCGTGCTGTAGATTCCAACCCACATCTGCAAGCGTTCGAGCTGCGCCAGGCTGGGGGCTGCAGCAGCTCCTGGAGAGCTGCCCTTCAATGTCCCATCACAATCACTGCCATTGCTCTGCACAGAGCAGCTCCCACTCCTCTGGGTGCCATCAAACTCCTTTTTTTTCTTTTTTTTTTTGCCTCCTGCTCTCAGCTGAAATGCTGTGACAGCGATCTGCTGCCTCCCCAGTGCTCAAAGCTGTGATGAATGGCTGTAATGAGAGCCCTGATGGGCGTTAAGGGGAAGGGGGGGGAGGCTGGGGGGGTGGTGAGGTCTCCCTTGGGCACAGTGGGGTGTTTTGGGATGTGTCCCCCTCCCCGTTCATTGCTGCAGTGAGAGGGGCAGACTGCCTCGTTGTGGCTGTGAGATTGGGGTGCTGTTTGTGTGTGCTGTGTAAGCAGGGTGATGCTGGGACGTCGCACAGAACCAGGTTGTGGGCTCAGTCTGGAGGCCTCAGCAAAGAGCAGGGAGGTTTTGGTGAGGGGGGAATCACAAAATCACAGCTTGGTTGGGTCAGGTGAGACCTCACAGCCCCCCTCATCCATGGGTTCGCTGCCTTCCAGCCTCTCACACTGCCCAGGGTGATCCATCACCAGACTCAGAGCCACATCCTCTCACATACAGCCTGATTTTAGGACTCCAAGCACTGCAGAGGTGCATTTTTGACCCCACAACATCAACATTTCCTGCATTTCTTTGGCACTGACAGCTTCTCCCTCTCCTCTCTTACAGATGCGTCGCTCGGCGCTGCCTCCTGGCCCGGCTCAGCCCCGGCCCCTCCATGCACCAGTGAGTGTGGGGCTCTGTAGGAAGCAATGGGATTCACTTTTCCCTGTGGGATCCCATCCTATCTGCTCCCTCATCCTGCCCCACGTGTTGGCTGGGTGATATATTTACCCTCAATGGGGCAGCAGTGATGCTGTCACTGCTCCACGTCACAGCCCTGAGCCTGAGGAGGGCTGGAAGCTTCAGGAAATCTCATTGCATCTCTTCGCACTGCTGGGCTGAAGGAGAAACATTTCTTTTCTGCTCAGTTGGGCTGGGAGTGTGATTGCAGTGTAATCTCAGCACCTTAAATGACAAACTTGTTATTTGGTGCAGCGTGCCATTGCTGTGGCAGTAAGGAAGCAGGCTGTTATCAGTGCTATGTGAGATGTTACCTCATCTCCTGCCCCATTTGTGTGCTGCTGGTGGGTGATGTCTGCATTTTGGCACTGCTGAGCTGCCCGTCACCTCTTCTTTTGCAGTGTTGTCCCTATGGCCACCACAGCCAAGGAGGAGATGGCTCATTTCTGGGAGAAGAACACCAAATCCAGCCGGCCCTTTGATCCCCTCACATCTCCATTTACAAGTAAGGCTTCATGTGGGAGCACCAACACGAGTTCTGGGGGCCTCCCCACCCCCAATTCCCTGAGGCAGGATGCTGACAGCTCCCCTCCCTTGGAGCTTTCTCAGCAGATGCCCTTCCCATCTCTGTTTCATTTGCCATTCCCAGGCTGCCTCTGCACATTCCCCAGTCTCTCCCCTTTCTCTCAGTCCGGATTCCTGGGATAACTGAGCGCAGAACCCCCACCCAGCAGTGCAGAGCTGTCCAGGAACATGGAGCTGTGCCTCATCCCACAACTTCCTGCCCACCTTTTGCCCCATTTTTGCTGACAGACTGCTTCTTTTGCAGGTGGTCGCTGCCCATGGCCATGTCCATCACACACCGCGGCACCG
This sequence comes from Lophura nycthemera, assembly GCA_021292215.1. Lineage (NCBI taxonomy): Eukaryota > Metazoa > Chordata > Aves > Galliformes > Phasianidae > Lophura > Lophura nycthemera. Next base: position 23,028 of record JADANK010000392.1, on the reverse strand, counting down.
GCGTTGCTCTCAGCTTAGGTTTGTGCACCTCTGTGGGGTTCAGAGCTGGGTTGCTGCTGGACATTTTCTCCCCTTGGGTCTCCAGTTGTAATTCTGTCTTCAGCCACGGGTTTCCTCCCCTTTTATCCCCCCCCTCTGGTGTTGCAGCAGCTCCAGGAAGCGATGCTGTGCTGTGTTTTAAACCCTCAAAGCCTTTGTAGCACTGCTTGCATTGTGAGATGCTGCTTTCTTCCACACTTCCCCCCACGAGGGGATGAACTGCTCTGCTCTGCAGCCCTTCTGTGCCTGCTCAGCACAGTGCTGACCCCACCAGGCCCTGCAGGAGGGCAGGGTGACACCATGCAGAGCTCTGGGGATCCTCCATAGCACAGGTGGAGCATTTCAGCTTTCTGAGGAATGGGAATCCCAGTGGGGGAGAAGGCAGTGCTGGCATCAGAAGTGATAAAATCCCCCCCCCCAGTGATGGTGTGACTCAACCAGAGAACGTCTGGCTGTGAAAGGCAGCTTTATTTCCACCATGCTCTCATGGCAGCAGGATGGGGCTTCCATGGCAGCTCAGAGGGTGAGCAGAAGGAGCTGGAGTGGCTTCTGCAGGAGGGCATATAGGGAAGGGGCTGAGAAACACACACAGGAGTGGGGATGTGTGTGTCCCTCATCCTGAGAGTGAGCAGCCAAGGGTACTGCATGCACCCAGCTTTGAGATTTCACCTCCAGGACTATAGGGGTGTACCCAGCCCTGTGGGATGAGATCCCAAAGCTGGCAGTGCTGCTGCTGCACTTTTTGCTGCCACATAAAGAAACCCATTGATGTGAAAGCAATCACTTTCCAGGCTGCTGGAGCACGGAGGCAAAATGCTTTTGTTGAGAAGAGGGGAAGTGCTCATCTCCTCTCCAGCAAAGGCTGTAATTATGGGAGGCTTTGCCTTCCTGCACTCCTCACAAAGAGGGGTTGAGGAGATGAGTGCTTGCAATCAGATGCCATTGAGCACAGCAGTGGGCACTGCTGGTCTTTGAACAGCACCATCTGGAGAGAACCTCGTGGCTTCAGATTGATGAGGAGGAGCTGTAGGGGTCCTGCATGTCTGTCTGTCTATCTGTGGGTGTTGGGGAGGGGCTGCTTTCCCCCTGTGTGTGGGACTGTATTGCTGCATTGTGTCCCCCACTTCAGGCTGATCCACCTGCAGTTGAGCTCACGTTGCTCTGCTTTCTGCCCTCTGTGCAGGACCCCCATCCCATGCCTTGCTGCCCCACATGGAGCCCCCCACAGCCCATGGGGTGCTGCAGGACAGTCCTCCTCCCTCTGTTTGCCTCCAAACCTGACCTGGGGCTGCTGGCTCCAACATAACCATCACATTCTGTCCCTGCAGGTGTTTCTCTCTTCAGCCTGGCTGCTCTGCTGCTCCCAGAGCAGTTCCCTCACTATGTGGCTGTGGTAAAATCACTCAGCCTTGGCCCTGCTCTCATCTACTCTGCTAAATTCGCCCTGGTTTTTCCCCTCTCCTACCACACTTGGAATGGAATCCGGCACCTGGTGAGTGAGCTTTGTGTGTTTGTGTGTAGAGGACGCTGTGCTGGGTGTGGAATCTGGGAAAGGTGCCCTTGGGAAGAGGAATTAATCTCCTCAGAGCTATTTTTGGGTGTGTTTAAGCCTCGAAGAGCAGCTCTATGCTGATGCTTTGTGGAGCAGTGTGGTTATCCAGGGCATCCCCTGCTCTGTGTCTCCTCCATGGGGCACAAATGAGCCCTGCAGAGCAACTATTTCTTGCTCCTCATCCCTTCCTCTGCTGTGCTGTGATTTCCAATGCTCTGTGCTAATGAACAAGCCTGGAAGATGCTTTGCAGGGCCTCTGGAGATGGTGATGTGTGCACAGAAAGTAACCTGGGATGTTCACCTTGGGGTGGAGGACTGGAACAGAAAGCACAGCTCAGCCAAAATCTGTGTTTGGGGAAGGAGGGAGGGCTGGGAACAGGGCAGGATGTGAAGTTTTTTGTGGCTGCTTTTTGCAGCTGCTTTGGTGTTTCTGCAGCTCCTGATAGGTTGGGTTTGATGGGAGCTGCCATCGTCCTCCTGTAGAGCTCCTGCACTTTGGGGCTGTCAGATCTGTGGTGCTTTGTAACCTATTTCCATCAGGGGGAGGGGAGGGGAGGGGCACCCCCCATTAAGCTGGGGGGGTTAAAAGGGCTCTGATATGGGAGGGGGGGGGGGTTGGGGGAAAAAACCCGGGAAGGGCCCCTTAAAAGGATTTTTGGGGGGGGTGGTTTTTCAAAAGAGGGGTTGGGTCAGAGGGGAAAACCTTTACCAAACCAAATGGCTGGGGGTTTGGGCTTTTGGGGTTTTGGGGGGCCTCAAATCACTGGGTTGGGGGGAGGTTTGGGCCCTTTGGGCCCCTTTTGCTGGGTTGAGTTGAGGGTTTCCTGACAACCCTTTCCTCCCTCCCCCGGGGGGTTGGGGGGGAAGGGGCCCAAGCCCCCGGGGGAGATCGGGGGTTTTCCGATTCTTTCCCTCCTTCCCGGCGGGATCGCGGGATGAAAAACTCCCCCCCCCCCTTTGGGCCCCAAATGGGGCGAATTTTCCACTCCTGGGGGGCGCAAAGGGGGGGGGGGGGCAGTTTCCCAATTTCCGGGGACCCCGTTTCTCTTGGGGTCCTGGTTGCCCTTGGGTGCTTTGTGGGGGGGTTTTTCCCCTTTGGGACCATTTTTGGGCCCCGCAAAAAGCCTTTTCCCCTGGGCTGAGGGTGGGGGGGGGTTGGGGGCTTGGGGGAAAAAGGGGGGGGAAAAGAACCAGGGTGGGGGTAGGCTGCCTTTTTTGGGGTTTGGGCCGGGGAAACACCCTGCTGTTTGTTGGCAGGCTGCAGGGCATGGGAATCTTTTTGCTGCATTTGATGGTTTTGATGGGTTTCTTTGCAGGGAATGGGGAATGGACCTCCCTCCCTTCAAGCTCTGAATCCCGGCTCTGTGGGCTGTTTTACCTGTCCACAGGAGGATTTTGGTGAACCTGTTTTAGCTAATTTAAGTGGTCCTGAATGTAATTTTGGGGAATGCCTGCTGCGGCCATGAGTGAGTTGCTTAACAGGCTTTCTCTGGGGTTTGCTACCGAAGCTCAGTTGGCAGTACCACCAACGCCTGGCTACTGGGGTTCTTGCGGCCAAGGGCTGGGGTGGGGGTCCTTAGGTGGGTTGGGCTTTCTTTTGCCCCATGATGCCCCAGGTGAGTTCTGCTTTCGTGCTGTTGCTCCCGTTCTCCCTTCATGCTGGGTGGTGAGGGCTCAGCTCCGGTGCTCACTGCTGTTGTTTTGGGTCCTCCGGTGCACATTAGAGCCCCACAGCTCTCCTCCCGGTTTGAAATGAAATTGCTTCGGCATGGAATGGGGATTGGCGCAACCGTGGGGTGGGGGGTGCCCCCAATGCACTGGAGCAGCAGTAGGTGTCCACCGCACCATTGCTGCATGAGCTGGTGGTGACATAATCCCGCAAATGGGGGGTATTGCGCCATCTCAGAAACCAATTTGTCTTGGGAGGGGACGCTTGCCGTGCGGCCCATGGCACAGGGGACAGGGTGCAAGGTGACAGGGCAAGTTGGCATAGGGTAATGTTCCGACATTGTGGGTTTCATGGCATTATGTGCCACAGGCACCGGTGCCGTTGCTTGGGTACCAAGGTGCGGTGACCTTGATAGTTTGTGACAAGGGTGAAAGTAATGTCAAGTGACATGGCTAGGTGGACCGCTCAGTGGCCCATCCTCCCACCAAGGTGATGGTGACATCAGGTCGTGGGCGGTGACAGTGCCAAGGTGATTTACGCATGGTGACATGTCTTATGGCTCAGCTCAAGGCTGAATGATTTTCTGGTTCCAGCTTGGGCCCTGTGTTGGGCCAACGCTTGGCCACCTTCTAGACCGGTGCATTCAGGTCAAGTTGACTCAGTGCCTGAAATGGTGTTTTCATGGTGAAAGGTGTGGGCTTCATGGCTCATGGCACCTCAGCAGTGCGGTATCATGGTACAGCTTCATTGGCTCTGGTGCACGGGCCTGGCTTCTGGCATCCATCAGGTGTTTGGTCAAGGTGCACGCTCTGGGCGTGATGGAGTATGGTGCATGGTTAATGGCGCCCAGGTGCATGATCTGGGTGCATGATGACCCTGTTCTGTTGACCATGGATGGGCCATGGTGCCACTTTGGTTCCGGACTGTGGCAACCGTCAGCACAGGGTTTGATAGCTGGTGACATGCATTGTGGGGGGGACACGGGTGCATGCATCATCATGGTGACAGGGAGGTGCAATGGCTCATTGCACCTCCACCAGGTGTCATGTGGTCTGTGTGCGGGTGACGATTGGCACAGGCCATGGGTCTTAATGGCCGACAAGTGAATTGCATGAAATCATGGTGCAGATGGTGGTGTCATGGGGTTGTGCTCAAAGGGGCCAGCATGGATCTTGGTGCCATGGCTCAGTGGCCACCTCCAGCACCAAGGTGTGACATGATATCTGGTGAAGGGTGACTGTGGTCAAAGTGAATGTGCATGAATTATGGACAATGTGGTTGATCAGTGGCCACCTCAGCACCAGGTGTCATGTGACAGGTGATGGGTGTGACAGGATCTGTGCATGGCTTGGGCCACCAAGGTGACAGATTGGGAGGTGACATGAGTCATTGCAGGTTGATGGTCATGGTGAATTGGTGTCATGGCTCAGTGCCACCTCCGAGCCAAGGTGCATGTATCTGGTGCAAGGCTCATGGTACTGTGTCAGGTGGCATGGCTCATGGCACCTCCAGCACTCGGAGTAGTACATGTGTGACATGGTGACATGGTAGTGGGGTTGCAATGCATGCATCATGTGACATGGCTTTAATGGTGCCAGGCCGTTCAGGTGACATTTCGGTCATGGCTGCACAGGTGACATGAATCATGGTGACGACAAGGATGGACTGCTAGGTGACGTATATGTTCTGGTCACATTGGGCACTCATTCCAGACCAAGGTGACATGATAGGGGTGACATAGGTGACTATTGTCAAGTGACATTGCGGATTAATGCAAGGGATGGTCTCATTTGGTTCATGGCACCTCCAGCACCAAGGTGTCATGGTGACAAGGTGACATGGTGTCAAAGTGACATGGCATCATGGTGACATGGCTTAATGGCCAGCACTAAGGTGACATGATACTGTGGTGACATGGTGACATGATATCATGGTGACAAGGTGATGGGGCTCATGGTGACTTGGTGTCATGGCTCAGTGGCCACCTCCAGCACCAAGGTGACATGATATCATGGTGACAAGGGCTCATGGTGACTTGGTGTCACGGTGGCACTGGCTCAGTGGCCACCTCCAGCACCAAGGTGTCATGGTGACAAGGTGACATGGTGTCAGAGTGACATGGCATCATGGTGACATGGCTTAATGGCCAGCACCAAGGTGACATGATACTGTGGTGACATGGTGACATGTCATGTGACAGGTGATTGGGGTTGCATGGTAAGGTGCACTCATGCATCACCCAGACATGTAGGGACAGGCCATGGTGACATGGTCGTGATGCAGGCATGGTGGCCACGGTACGGGTCATGACTGTGCATGGTCCAAGGTGACATAGTGTCCAAATGACTTGGCATCATGGTGACATGGCTCAGTGGCCACCTCCAGCACCAAGCTGACATGGCATCGTGGTCCCAAAGTGCCATGGGGACCCGGTGCCAAGGTGAACGATCCCCGGGTGCCCTGGTTTTGGTGTTGGGGAGGTTGGCTCACCCACCTTCCCAACGATGTGGGTGCTGACCCCATTGCAGGCCCCGCTCAGTGCTGTGGAATTTTGGATCCATCCGCAGAGCTGCGCGGCGGCGGCGGCTGAACGGGCTGTGAGGTTCAGCTTTGGGGGGGGAATCCTGGCCGGCATCTCCCACGTCCCCAAAAATGTCCCCCATGGGGAGGCCTGGAGGGGATGGTGGCGTTCAGTGGGGGGGTTGGGGTTGGGGGCGTTGGGGGGAGTCGGGGGGCTGCACCTACGGGAGCGCTGAGGGCAGCAAATGGCCGCGGTCGTTGGCTAAGGTGGTGGAGCCGTCCGGGGGGGGGCGTCCGGGGGGGATAAATGGGGGGGTGGGGTGGGTGGGGTGGGGGTGAAGGGGAGAGGGATGGATGGGATGGGGGGGGAGGGGGGAGGATAGGATGGAGGGTGGGGGGGAGTGAATGGCGGTCCAAGGGGGTGAATTTGGGGGGGGAAAGGGGGGGATGGATGGGGGGTGAAGGGATGGGGGATGGGGGGGGATGGGGGGTGGTGATGGATGGAAGGGGGGTGATTGGGGGGGGTGTGAATGGATGGGGTGTGGGGATGGGGGGGTGTGGATGGGCTGGGGGGGTGAATGGGGGGGATGGAGGGTGTGGGGGGGTGGGGGTGATGGGAGGGGGGATGATGGGGGGGGGGGTGTATGGGGGGGGGATGGAGGGGGTGAATGGGTGGGGTGGTGAGGAGGGGATGATGGGGGGGGTGGAGGGGGGATGGGGGGGGGGGGGGGGGGGGGTGCATGGGGGTGCGTGGGGGGATGGGGGTGGGATTGCACTGGTGGGTGCGGAGTGTGCCTTGGGTGGGGGGTGGGGGGGGGTGGGGGGTGGAAGGGGGTGTGATGGGGGGGGTGGGGAGGCACGGGGGTGGGGGGGGCTGGGTGGGGGTACTGGGCTGGCCGGGGTCCCATGGGTTGGATGGAAGGGGGGGGGGGTCGCGAGGGGTGGGGGGGGGGTAGAGGGGGGAGGGAGGAGCGGACGGTGCGGTGGTGGGGAGTGGCGGCCTGATGGCTCAGGGGGGTTTCTCCCAATGGGGTCGGGGGGGGGGTCAGCCCCGGGATTGGCGGGGGAGCGGGGGGCTACGTTGTGCGATCCTGCCGGCAGGGCCGGGCAACGCTCCAGTTCTGCAGGCGGGGAGGGGTGAAGGCGTCCTCGTACTGCGGGGGGAGCGCAGCCGAGGGGAAGCAGGGCGGCCCCCCCTCCGGGATCGCGAATCCGGCCCCCTGGCTCGGGGTTGGTTCTTGGGCAATTCCCCCGGACCCCCCTCCATCCCACCCCTCCATTGCAGCCCCGCTCCCCACCTGCCCCGCGCTGAACCGCGCCGCCATCACGGCGTCCTCCTCTCCTGCAATTGCCCCCCCAAGAGACTTCCGGGCCCCGCCCAAGGGGGAAATGCAGGGCAACGCCGCGGCCCCTTTGGGACAGCAACGGGCGGGCTTTGGACGGAACAGTTCGGGCTTTGGGGTCGGTGTGTAGGGTTAGGAGTTAAGCATGGGGTCAGGGTTGGAGGACGGTGTGATGACTCGGGTCAATACAATCATTGGGGTGAATGTTTGGGTCATCCCATAATGATTTCTATTAAACAAATGCCACCCCCCCCCTCCCCAACTCCCTTTTCCCCATTTTGGGACCACGCAACCGGGGGGGCCTTGGGTTGAATTGGGTTTTCCTTCCGATTCTTTCCTTTAATTCTCTTTTTTGCATCCAAACTGCTGATCCCGGTGCCGACGGCGTTTCCAATGAACACCAAATTGCTGCGGCCAATCCTGGGGGGGCACCGGGCAGTGGGACGGATGGAGGGGGGACAAGAAATAAATAGTGGCTGGAACAGCGTGGAAATACAATAAAAAAACGGCCAAAAAAAAGCATAATAATAACAATAATAATTCAACCCCCAAAGCTAATGGCGAACCCAACGGACGTGTTGAGGTTGAGGTGGGGAAGAGGTGAATTCTTGGCTTCGATTTTGCACGGAGAATTCCATGGAGTGGGGCTGGAACCCCCCCAAAAAAAAAGGGAACCGATGTGGGGTTACAGAGCAGGGCAGGCCACCTGGTGCCGGATGCCTTCGTTGCAGAGCAGGGCGGCCGCGCGCTCGTCACCGTCGCCGTGTTGGCACTGCATGTAGCTGATGCCGTGGGGTGAGTAGGGATGGGCACAGACGTTGCAGGTGCGGGTCATGGTGCCGCCCGTGCTGCTCCTGAGAGGAAGGGGGAGGCACAGAGGGCCCCCCCGGGGGCAGATGTCAGAACACAAGGGTGCCCAGAGGTGTTCATCGGTGCCGCGAGCGTTTGGTGGCTCCTATCGGTGCCATCAGCTCCTGGTTGGACCACCTTGGTGGCACCTATGGATGCCATCAGCTCTTGGTTGGATCCCCTTGATGGCACCACTGGATGCCATCAGCTCTTGGTTGGACCCACCTGGTGGCACCCATCAGTGCCATGAGCTCTTGGTGGCACCTATGGATGCCATCAGCTCTTGGTTGGATCCCCTTGGTGGCATCCATCAGTGCCATGAGCACTTGGTGGCACCTATTGATGCCATCAGCTCTTGGTTGGATCCCCTTGATGGCACCACATGGATGCCATCAGCTCTTGGTTGGACCTCCTTGGTGGCAGCCATCGGTGCCATGAGCACTTGGTGGCTCCTGTTGGTGCCATCAGTTCTTTGGTGGCATCTATGAATGCCATCAGCTCTTAGTGGCACCAACTGGATGCCATCAGCTCTTGGTTGGACCCACCTGGTGGCACCCATCAGTGCCATGAGCTCTTGGTGGCACCAATGGATGCCATCAGTTCTTGGTTGGACCTCCATGGTGGCACCAATGGATGCCATCAGTTCTTGGTTGGACCCCCTTGGTGGCAGCCACCAGTGCCATGAGCACTTGGTGGCACCTTTCACTGCCATCAGCTCTTAGTGGCACCTGTTGATGCCATCAGCTCTTGGTTGGGACCCACTTGGTGGCATCCATCAGTGCCATTAGGACTTGGTGAAACCTATCACTGCCATCAGCTCTTGGTTGGACCCCCTTGGTGGCAGCCATCGGTGCCATGAATGCTTGGTGGGACACATCGTCCCCCATCGCTCCTCATCAGTGCTTGGTGGCCCCTCCAGCAGTGCCTGTTGGCATCACTTGATGCCCATCAGTGCCCGTTGTCACCTATCATCTCCCAGCAGCACCCATTCCCGGTGGCACCCAGAGGTGACACGTGGTGGCCATACATACAAGTGGCCACCCATTGATCCCCAGTGACACCCATTGGTCCCCAGTGGCACCCAGTGCTGCCCATGGGCTCGGTGCCCATTGGTGCCCACCCCACACCCCCATATATCCCCATAAATCCCTATATCCCACATTCCACGTCCCCATATCCCCACGTCCCCATGCCCACACATGCTCACGTCCCCATGTCCTCACATATAAGTCCCCACATCCCCACCTCCCCCTGCCCCTCACCTGCACTCGCTGCAGGTCCTCTGGCACTCCTTCCTACGGTAACGGCAGAGCAGAGCCCCGATGAGCAGCCCCAGGAGGCTGAGCAGCAGCAACGAGCCCAACACGGAGCCCACGATGACGCCCGCCTGGCGGCCACCTCCTACGGGGACAAACACAGCCTGTCACCGTCACCATCACCCCACAGGGACCCCCCACGCCCCCCTGGTGGCACTCACTCTGTGCAGGGCTGATGCTGAGCTGACACGTGGCGTAGCCAACGCGGTTGGTGACCCGGCATTGGTAGACACCGGCGTGAGCCTCCGAAAGGCTGCGGATCAGGAGATCACCTGGAGCACGGCCTGAGGGGATGGAGATGGGGGGTGAGTGTGGGGACACAGGGATGGGGGTGTGGGGATGTGGGGGGCATACATGGGGGCGCAGGGATATGGGGGGCATACATGGGGACATGGGGACATACGTGAGGATTTGGGGATATGGGGGTATGGGGACATACATGGGGACATACATGGGGACTTGGGGACATATATGGGGAGATAGGGATACGGGGATATGGGGACATACATGGGGACTTGGGATTGGGGAGAGGACATGGGGATATGGGGAATAATGGGGACATGGGAGTGATGGGATATGGGATATGGAAAGGACATGGGACATGGGGACACAGGGATAGGGTGGCACGATGGGGGACAATTGGGGACTGTATACGGGGACATGGGGATATGGGGACACAGAGACATAGAGTGCAGGGATTTGGAACATGGGACATCAGGACACAGAGATAGGGGTGTGGGGACATACATGGGGTTTTACACAGGGACATGGGGTGCAGGGACATGGGGACATGGGGATATGGGGACGGGGACATGGAGTGGGGGGATATGGGGACATGGGGTGCTCAGGAACATGGAGACATGGGATGCAGGGACATGGGGACAAAAGGATATGGGGACGCAGAGACATAGGATGCAGGGATGTGGGATACGGGACATGGGGACACACGGACACGCATTCACACGGACACGGGGGCACACAGACATGGGGGCACGCGGATGCGGGTGTGTGAGGACACATTGCTGACGGGTTTGGGAGCACACAGACAGGAGCACACGTGGACACGGGTGGTCGTGAACATAGGAATACAGATATGAGCACAGATATGGGCACCCGTGGTCAGAGCACACGAGCACACGTGTGCACGGACATCCATGGATGTGGTTGTATGTGGAGATGGGAACACACGGACAGGGGAACACACAGACATGGGAACACACAGACCTGGGCACACACGGACATGGGAACACAGCAAATATGGGCACCCACGTCCATCCACACCCATGGTGCACACAGACATGGGAACGCATGGATGCACACAGACCTGGGCACATACAGACATGGAAAACACACGGACACGGGAACACACAGACATGGAAACACACGGAACATGGGAACACATGGACACCCATGCAGCCCCTGTCCCTCCGGGGAGCCCCCAGTGCCCACCTTGGATGCTTCCGTGGGGCAGCCGTCCTCCTCCATAGCCATCTGCCAGCTTGGCCCATTGGTAGCCGAGCGGTGCGGCCCCTCCTCGGCTGTAGCAGCGCAGCAAAATGCTGCTGCCCAGCACCTGATCTCCTTCAATCCAGCACTGTGGAGTGGCCGGCTTCTCTGCGGGGCGAGGGGCAGCGTCACCACCAGGGGTGTGGGCACCACCGGGCCCATTGACACCACCGGGGATGTGGTCATCACAAGGGATGTGGTCACTACCGGGGGCATCGTCATCACCTGTGCCACCATCACCACCAGGGACAGGGTCACCACCGGGGTTGTGGTCACCACACGGGGCATGTCACCACCACCGGGGCCACCGTCACCACTGGGGACGTTGTCACAGCCAGCAGGGACATTGAGTGTGGGCATTGTCACCACCAGGGTCACGGGCACCACCACCAGGGTCATGGTTACCATTGGGCCACCATCACCACCAGGGTTATGGTCACCACCAGGGGACATTGATACCACTGTGGACACTGTCACCGTCGTGGTCATGGTCACCTCTGGGGCCACCATCACCACCAGGGTCATGGTCACCACTAGGGACATTGTCACCACCAGTTAGGGTCGTGGTTACCACCAGGGCCAATGTCACCACCAGGGACACTGACACCACTGTGGACACTGTCACCATCATGGTCACGGTCTCCTTTGGGGCCACCACCACCACCAGAGTCATGGTCACCACCAGGGTCACCATCACCTCTAGAGTCACCACCACCACCATGGACAGCATCACCACTTGGGACACTGACACCACCAGTGCCATCGCTCCCATGTGGACGTGGTCACCAGCTGGGACAATGCCACCACCAGAGAGGGACACGGCCACCTCCAGGGCCACCATCACCACCGTGGTCACCCCCAGGACCACCATCACCTCTAAGGCCACCGTCACCACCAGGGACATTGACGCTACCATGGAGGGACATTGGTGGTGCCACCACATCATGGCACCAAGCAGCAGTGGGACGGGGGGTCTCACCTTGCACGGTGACGATGACCTCGTGCACGGCCACGGTGTTCTTCTTGACACGGCACTGGTAGGTACCAGTGTCAGAGACCTGCAGGTCTGCCAGGCGGATGGAGGCATCGTGCTGCCCTGGGGTCGTTCTGCACGAAGGCCACACGGTCCTGCAGCCCCGAACCGCTGCCGTAGTTGACGTGGTGGTCGTGGTAGGAAAGGAACTGGATGGGGTGGAACGAGGTGTGAGGGTGGGCAGAGGGGGCTGCTGCTCCCTCCCTGCTCCTTGCGTGGCACTGCTGCGTCCCCGCGTGTCCCTGCATCCTTCCTGCATGCCATCTTACTCCATTCCTCCTTATCCCTTTGTCCTGCCCCATATCTGCTCCTCCATCTTTCCTGAGCCATCCTTCCTTGTCCCATCCTATTCCACAGTACCCCATCCTATCTTATCCATCCCATCTATCCCATCATCCCATCCCACCCACCCATCCCATCTCCATCCCATCCCATCCCATCCCATCCCATCCCATCCCATCCCATCCCATCCCATCCCATCCCATCCCATCCCATCCCTCCTGCCCCATCCCTCCTCCATCCCTCCCCATCCTTTCTCCATTCCCCCTCCATCCCCCCACCACCCCACAGGATAGAGCCTTCTCAGTGACACCACACTTACCACGTTTTCAGGGCCGGTGCGCTCAGGTGTGATCTGGATCCACTCAATTCCCACACCCTGGGGACCGTTGTCCTCAGGCTCGAGGACGTAGGGACAACCCAGCTTCACTGAGTCTCCCTTGGCCAAGTACAGCACCTCACGGCCTTTGCTGTTGATCCTTACAGCCAGGAGGAGAGCTGGGGGATAGGGGCAACGTGTGAGCACCCTGACCCTGTGGCCCCACAGCAGCCTGACCCCATAACCCACCCCATCCCAACCGTATAACCCACAGTCACTCCAACCCTATAACCCACAGTACCCTGACCCTATACCCATCCCATCCCAACCCTATAACCCACAGTACCCTGACCCTATACCCCATCCCAACCCTACACCCCACAGCCCCCTGCCCCACATCTCCACACTACCCAACCCTCTTGCTCGTGGCTCCCCAGATCCATGGCCATCCCAACGGGATGGAGCACCCGTCACTGTCGACACCACTTGGGTTCACCGTGGTCAGCTTGGGATTTTGGCACATCCCAGTGGGTGCCCATGGGGCAATGTCCCCTCCATCCATCCTCGGTGACATCGGGCACCTACCTGGCATGAGCCCCAGCAGCAGGAGCTGCCCGGCGCCGTGCCGTGCCATCGCGCTGCGGTGCCGGCGCTGAGGAGGAGGAGGAGGAGGAGGAAGAAGAGGAGTGCAGGTGGATGAAGGCTCCGAGGCGACAAAGCACCACCCGACACGAGCAGCCCTTTTACATGCTGGGCCTGGGCGCTCCTCCCTGTGGGGCGGATGCCTTTGGGATGACTGAGTGGCTCCGAGCTGTGCGTGAGCGAAGCCGCCCTGCTCCACTCCCTACCCGGTAATTACGAGCTGCTGTGCCATATGGGGTTGCATCTCCATTGGAGTGGGGCTGGGGGCTGTAATATGGGAGCTATTGGGGTGCTCCGTGGGACCCTTTCCCAGTAGTGGGGTGGGGATTTGGGGTTGCGGACCCCACTTGGGGGGTCTCACCCCGTGATAAGCAGCAGTGGGATTGGTGGGGAAGGATCCACCAGGGATCCATCGGAAGGGTCCTGAGGAGATGGTGGTGTTTCCCCATGCAGCCCCAAAAGGGTTTTGGTGTCGGAGAGGGACACGATTGTAGGAGCTTAAAGGTGTGGTTGGACCACGGGCTTAATCCCCTACAAATCCCTCCTCTAGTCCTGCCCCCTTGGCATGGGGCACGGGGATGCTGGCACCACAACGGGACCATTGAGCCCACCTGGGTGACATCGGGTGATGTGGGGACGTGGTGGCAGCAATGGATCAGGGGAAGTGGGGATGGAGGAGGTGGGGACCTGCAGTGACCATGGATGGGTTGGAGACAGGAAAGATCCAGCAGTGGGTGCTGGGGACGGGGACAGCAGAGCGGGATGGAAGGCTTGGGGACACCAATGTCACGCAGCGAGCGCGGCTGGCTTGGGGACAGGGATGCCATACAGGTGACAAAAGGCCACACGGGGGCTGCTCAACTTCTGGGACCCCCAGCAGCAGCACCCCACAGCCATCCCAGTGCCCCATTGGGGCCGTGGCACACACAGGGCAGCTCCGGTCACTGCGCGGTGCCCCGCGGCACAGCTCGGCTCCGCCGGTGTTTTCCACCCCACTGCCCGATCCGGATGGGCAGCACCTCCCTGCCGGCCCCAAACGCTCCCCGGGGCCACAGCTGCTCCATTTACTGTCCCCACACTGAGCTCATCACTGTCCTTTAACCCTTGCTGGGAATAGAGGCACGTGTTGGGCAGCGTCTGTGATTTGGGGCCCCCCGGGGCGGTCACCGAGGGGACGGACCCCACTGTGGTGCAGCTGTGATTTGGTGGCTCTGCATTCCTCGTGCAGGATGGGTGGGGATGGCACCATCCTCTCAACGCAGTGATGATGGGAAGCATACAGGACACGACACTGCGTGGCCAAGGTGCTGACAGGGATGGAAGTGACCATCGGGGAAGCTGAGGGCCCCATAGAACTCAGGGTGACCCAAAAGCAGCCACGCAGCCCCGTGGTGCCCCGTTGCCACTCGGGGACACCCAGAGGGAAAGCAGCAGTTTGTGGATACAGGAGGAGGTGGGATTCCCCCTCTGCCCAGTCCCCCACGCCGTCTCCCTGCCCCAGGCAGTCTCGCCTTTCCAGGCTCTCCTTATTTTTCAGCTGCTCGGAGAATTAATCAGAGCCACTCCCAGGGATCCCAGCCCTCTGAAGCTGCCATTCCCTGTCTTGCTGTGGTTTGTTGTGGGTATTTTTTTTTTTGTTGTTGTTTCAAGGTTTGCATCACTCTCCGGACGCTTTGCTTTGTCCCTTCACAAGGCCACAGCCACAGGGCCTGGAGGTGACACGGCGCTGAGCCAGTGGTGCTCACAGGGCGGGTGCGGCAGTGGGGCAGTGACAGCACCGGGTTGGGCTCCAGCTGGGTCATGGGGCCACACCAGAGCCCCCAGGAATAGGGCAGGGGATGCTCCTGTCCCCAGCGAGCAGAGAGATGGGCAGGGGGCTGTTCCTAATGCTAATCCCAACCCCTATCCTACCCTATCCCAACCTTGACCCTAACCATAACTCCTATTCCAACCCTGACCGTAATCCCAACCCCAATTCTAACCCTAATCCTAACACTAACTCCAACCCAACCTTAACCATAACCTCAAACCCAACCCTAACCATAACCCCAACCCTAACCCAACCCTGTTCCTAACCATAACCCCAACCCTAACTCAACCCTGACCCTAACCCCGACCCCAATTCTAACCTTACCCCTAACTCTAACTCCAACCCAGCACTAATGGTAAGCATAACCCTAAATCCAACCCCAATACTAACCATAACCCCAACCCCTACCCAACCCTGACCCTCACCCCAACCCCAATTCTAACCCTACCCCTAACTCTAACTCTAACTCCAACCCAACCCCAACCCTAACACAACCCTGTCCCTAACCAAACCCCAACCCCAACCCTGACCCGTAAAGCCGACCCAATTGCTAACTGACCCCTAACCACATCCAACCAAGCCTGAATGTAAGCAAACCCGAAATCCACCCCAATACTGCCGTCCCCCAACCCTGACCCCAACCCTGGCCCTACCCCAACCCGCTACCCAAGACCCTGACCCCCCCCACCCAATTCTAACACAAACCCGGGCTGAACGCAACCCCAATGCCCAACCCGCACCCGACCCTGGTTTCCTGACCATGGAACCCCAACCTGAACTCAACCCTGACCCTACCCCAACCCCACGTTCTACCTTACGTGCCCCTAACTCTACGTCCAACCCAGCACAATGGTAGCATAACCCAATCCAACCCTCAATACTTCCATCCACGAACCCCTACCCAAACCCGACCTCCACGCCCAACCCCAATTTAACCCTACCCTAACTCTTAACCGTAACTGTAACCCTAACCCCAACCTAAACAACCCTAACCCTAATCCCAACCCCAACCCCAACCCTGACCTGTAGGTGGGAAGCAAGAGAAGGACAGGAGATGCTGTCTGCTCCATAAACATCTCTGTTTGTAGACAACTCTGCCTAAGAAAGCCGAAACTCCTGAGCTGCTGCCTTCTGCCCCGTGTGGGGCTGAGCCCCACTCCTTGCCCACCGCTCCACCTGGGCACAATACTTCTCCGGGATGCCAGCAGCTCTGCAAAGAGAAGAAACCATCAGATCCCAATGCTGGGCTGAACACAAAACCTTGGAGCGGGTTCTGTTTGAAGGAGACACCCAATGGAAAAGCCAGGATGGGATTTAGGGCTGCGGGCACCACCTGAGCTCCTGGATCTTCTGCTGCTTGAGCTGGGCGATGCGTCGGCTGCGCTGCTGAGCTGCCTCCTGCAGCCTCTGGCTCTCCTCAAAGGCAGCCATGCGTTCCTGGGCCCTCAGCTGCTGCTGCTCCTTTATCTGACGTCGGATATCATCAGCATGGGCCAACTGCAGGGCTGCCCTCCGAGCTTCTTCTGCCTTTTCCTTCTCTATCTGCTTCTGCTGGGCCTGAGGGGGGAGAAGACCTCCAAGTTCATCAAATCCAACTGTTAACCCGTCCTCACTGCTCGTAGCATTGAGTAATGGTAGAATCGTCCAGGTTGGAATCATGAAGTTGACCCCTCCCCACCATCCCTGATGTCAGAATCACAGAATAATGGAGCTGTTGGGGTTGGAAAAGACCTCCAAGATCTTCAATCTCCAATCCATCCCTGCTGTGCCCACAATAGAGTCATTAAAGTCAAAAAAGACCTCCAAGATCACCACACTGACCCACCCTTACAGCTGTGCTGGCCAAAATAATCACAGAAATGGGGAATCACAAAGGTTGAAAAAGACCTTTAAGACCCCCAAAAGGCCAACCCCAGCCCATCCCCACCATTCCCACAGAACCACAAAGGTTGAAGACCTCCAAGACCTCCAAGTCCAGGCCCAACTTATTCCCCCCATTCCCACTCACAGAACCATGAAGGCTGAAGAAGACACCCAAGACCTCCAGGGTCAACCCCAACGCATCCCCACCATTCCCATTCAGAACCACAAGGGTTGAAGAAGACCTCCAAGACTCCCCAAGCCCAACGCCAACCCGCAGCCACCAGGACCACACCTCCACCTTTCTGAACACCTCCATGCACGGTGATCCCATCTCTTCCCTGGGCAACCCATAGTGATGGACCCCCACTCTTTCAGAGCTGACATTTTCCCACCTCCCACCCAACCACAGCATCACACTGAGCTCAGCACAGATCCCAGCTCACCGGAGGATGCGCTCGAAGTCGTGCCGGTCCCTCATCACCTGCACAGCCATGCAGTGCTCCTTCTCAGCAATCTGTTGGCTCCGGCCCCGCCGCAGCTGCTCCTCCATCTCAGCCTTCTTCCGTGCTGCCTCCTTCTCCTTCCTCCTCCACTCCCTCTCAGCTGCCTCCTGGCTGCGTTTGGCCCTCAGTGCGTCCTACCCGACAAGGACAGAAGGGGATGGCAGTGAGGTTGGAAGGCTGCTAAGGGATGGTTTTCATGGCTGTGCTCCTTGCTCCACGATGGCAGATCCGCCAGCCATCACATGATTGGCCCTGGTTGGAAGGGACCTCAAGGATCGTGAATCTCCAACCTCCCTGCCACAGGCTGGGCCACCAACCTCCACATTCACAGCAGCCCAGGCTGCCCAGGGCCCCATCCAACCTGGCTTTGAACACCTCCAGGGATGGACGGGGCATCCACAGCCTCTCTGGGCAGCTGTTCCAGCACCTCACCGCTCTCACAGCAAACAACTTCCCCCTGACATCCAACTGAAATCTGCCCTCCCTCAATTCCAACCATTTCCCCTCGTCCTGCTCTCATCTCCCCTTCCCAAGAGCTGACTCCCATTCTGTTTGTAGGCTCCCTTTAGGTGCTGAAGGCTGCAATGATTCACCCCACAGCCTTCTCTTCTCCATGCTGAACAAGCCCAGCTCCCTCAGCCTGTCTTTGCAGGGAGGTGCTGCAGCCCCCTGCTCATCTCTGTGGCTCCTCTGGACCCTCTCCAACAGCTCCCTGTCTGGATGGAGCTGGGAGAGTGCTGCAGATGGGGCCTCACGAGAGCAGAGCAGAGAGGGACGATCACCTCCCTGTCCCTGCTGGCCACCCCTCTGCTGATGGAGCCCAGGATCCCATTTGTTTTCTGAGCTGCAGGAGCACACTCACCCGCTCTGCCTGCTGGTCAAGGGCCTTCTCCTGCATGGCCCTGAGCCGTGCCGTCTCCTTCTCCTTCTCCTGACGGATTCTTTCCTGCTCAGCTTCCAGCTCTGCCTCCCGCTCCTACGTGGGACAGAGTTTGGTGGCAGCTCCCTGCATCCCATCACCCACCCATGCTGCTGTGCTCATCCCCTTTTCATACCATTTTCTGTTTCTGGTACTCGAGCACCCGCTCATCCTCCATCTTCTCCTTCTGCAGCTGCTCCTCCTTGCACCTCTGGCTCTCGTCATTGATGCGTTTAATCTCAGCCTGGATTTTCTTCTGCTGCTCCTTCTTCTGTTTCAACTCCTGAAGCACAGAGCTGAGGGTCCGTGGGGTGCATGGAGTGCTTCCTCCATGTGGGCTCAGAGTCACTTTGGAAGAAGGCTCAGCCTCCCCAAGAGACCACAGCCTCAGTTCTGCACTGAGATCGACTCCCCCAGCACCGGGTCACACTTCCAAGAGGTGAAAATCTGCCTTCATCCCCTTCTGCTCCCCAGCAGCCCCCTGGTTCCTGCCCAGCACACCTTCTGCTCCTCCATCTTCAGCTGTTCCAGGTACCGAAGCATTTCCTGGCTCTCCTGGTCCTTCTGCTCAGCCCTCAGCGCCCGCTCCTCCGCGTTCTTCTCAATCTGCTTCACCAGCTCCCGTCTACCTCTGGAAAGAATCATAGGATCACAGCGTGGTTGGGTTGGAAGGGACCTCAAAGACCATGGAACCATGGGATCACAGCATGGTTGGGTTGGAAGGGACCTCAAAGACCATGGAACCATGGGATCACAGCGTGGTTGGGTTGGAATGGACCTCAAAGATCATAGAACCATGGGATCACAGCGTGGTTGGGTTGGAAGGGACCTCAAAGACCGTGGAACCATGGGATCACAGCGTGGTTGGGTTGGAAGGGACCTCAAAGATCATGGAACCATGGGGTCACAGCATGGTTGGGTTGGAAGGGACCTCAAAGACCATGGAACCATGGGATCACAGCGTGGTTGGGTTGGAAGGGACCTCAAAGACCATGGAACCATGGGATCACAGCGTGGTTGGGTTGGAAGGGACCTTACAGCCCCCCAGCCCCAAACCCAGCTGTGGGTGCCACCAGCAAACCACTAAGGGTGCACTCAATCCCACTGATAAGAAGAGCATTTTGTTTCAGACAGACCCCTGGGGGACACCATTCATCACCACTTCCCACTGGACACAGAGCAGTTGACCACAGCCTTACAGCTGTGTCCATAAAACCAACCCTTTATCCACCAAACAGTCCACCCTCCAAATCCATCTCTCCAAAAAGGGGCCCTGCTGCTCACTGGATCAGCTCCTGCTTTCTCCTACGTTCCAGCTCCTCCTGCATCTCGTTGGCCTTCTGCCTTTCCACCTCCATCATCCTGGCCAGGCGTTTCTCCTCCTCCTCCAGCTCTTTGGCTATTTGCTTCTTCTCCAGGATCTGTGTGTCACGGATCATGTGGCACTTCACACCCAGGAGCAGCTGTGGAGACAAGGAGTGTCCCTGGGCTCAGTGGATGGCTACAGATAGAGAGCAGGAGATGGAAAAGGGAAGGAGAAGACAATTCTGGGCAGCAGCAGGCAGCGCTCAGAGCTCATCCTCACCGTGCCACAGTGCCCTGTGGGGCTCAGGGCACCTCTGCCACCTCTCCCCTTTCATTCTGTGATGTTGGGGAGGAGGATGGGAACCTCCTGGCCTTACCTCACTGAACTCCTTGATCTCATCCTCCTGCTCCATGCGCATCCTGTTTGCCCGTTGCAGCAGATACTGGGCACGTTCCTTCGCCTCCTCCTCCAGGTCACTCTGCTTGCTCTGCTGCAGGAGGGTTTGTCGTTTTGCTGCTGCCTTGCGCTCGTTCATGGCCTCCTAAGGGGTCAGGGGGAGAGCTGAGCCACCAAATGCAGCCCTGGGCCACCATCCATCATCCTGGGCCACCAACCTGCACTGCTGGGCCACCAACCTGCACTGCTGGGACACCAGACTGCACCTGAGCCACCAGACTGGACACTTGGGCCACCATTCCATACCCTGGGCCACCATCCTGACCCCTGGCTCACCACCCTACACCTTCTGGGCCACCATCCATCATCCTGGGCCACCAACCTGCACTGCTGGGACACCAACCTGCATTGCTGGACCACCAGACTGCACCCTGAGCCACCAGACTGGACACTTGGGCCACCATTCCATACCCTGGGCCACCATCCTGACCCCTGGCTCACCAACCCTACACCTTCTGGGCCACCATCCTGCATCCCTGAATGCTCACCCTGTGATCCCATGCCATCATCCTGAACCCTGGACCACCATCCTTCACACCTGGGCCACCACCCTGCGTAACCCTGGGCTCCCATCGTGCACCCCCTGGGCCAAAATCCCACTCCGTTCTGAAGAAGACACCCCTCAGAGGTGCACTGGGGAGGTGTGGGGTGCAGCCCACGCAGCACTGCAAACTTTGGGACGCCCCCACAACCCCTCCTGGGCTCAGAGGGTTGGAGAGATGTAGGGTTTGAAGCTGGGCACCGCAATCCGGGGGTGGTCACACCCTATGGGTGCCCCCCACAGCATTAAAGGTGGGCAAGGGGGGGTGCCTACGAGGTTTGCCTCCCTCTGTGCTTTCAAGGCTGCCAGCTCAGCTGCACGCTGCTCCTTGCTCAGAACTTGGGATGACTCCTGGATGCGCTGGAAGTCCTGCAGGCCGATGATGAGGGCTGGTGTTGGCTTCTCTGAGGGGATGCTGTGAGAGGAGGGCACAGAGCAGAGCAGTCAGTGCTGCTGAGCATCCTTCATCCCCCCTCCCCTCCTTCAGTTCATCCCCAAACCCTCCTGTGGTGTCACCTCAGTGCTGTGACATCTCTGTCCCGAGCAGAGAGGGATGGCAGCTGGGAAATGGGGGAAGCCACAATGCTCTGCACAGCCCCACACACAGCACTCAAAGAGCTTTGAGCCAATCCAGCCCCATTGGGGGGATGGAAGTGAGCTGGGTTGTGCCCCCCAAGCACAAGGCTTCAAGGAGAGAGATCCAGGGGTGCAGCACAGTTGGATGGAATGAGTTTGGTGCGAGGGGAGGACGCAGCTCTGCCCCACAGTGACTCAGCCTTGGAGGAAACCACCTCAGTGCCCCCATTTCCCCACGTGTAAAAATGTGGATAATGACACAGGGCTGGTTTTTTTTTTTTTTTTTTTTTTTATTTCCAGGTGAGTTGTGAGGAGTTTTAATTACTGCCAGCATTGCTCAGCTGCAGCACGGCGACGCGTGTGGTGCATTAACCAAACTCACGGGGCACTTTGAAGGCTCTGGTGGACTAAGAATGCAGTCACTGTTATTATGTGTCACCTTTTCATCCACCCTTGGGACAGATACCTGCATAATAAGTGCCCCAGCATCACAGCATCGGATTCCAGGACGCTTTAAAGAATGGGTAGTGGCACCAACGGCCCTAATAAATGGTGTGACACAGCGACCGCAGCCTGAGCTGTCTGTGTTTGGGTGCCCAACCTGCACCTCGATTTTTAGGAATGGGAAAGGAACCCAAATGCTTCCTGATGGAGCCACGTGGGGGAAATATGGGCAGCGGGCTCAAAACTTGGGGCTCTGAGTACAGCACCCTCAGCTCAACTTGAAACCAAAGGGCTGCGGTGCGTCTTTATGGGATGGAAGCAGGGAGGTGAAATGAGGAAAAAAGAAAAGGGAGGGGGGGGAAGGACAAAATGAGGCTCAGTGGGGTTTGCCCGGGATAATGGCACTGTGTCCTGCGGGTTTTTAATGAGGTGGTGTAATTAGAGCCGGGTTGTGACTGCTCAACCTTATGGACAAATAGCCGTGCGCACAGGGAGGGGGCAATCGCTGCTGCTTTGGGGCTGTTTGGCACTTGGGGGGGGGGGGTTGTCTGTTGGGGGGGTTGAGGGGGCTTAGGGGGGGGTTTGTGAGGGTGTTTGGGGGTGTGTGACTCACACGAGGCTACGGATGAGTTGTGGCTGAGCAACGGATGGTTTCGGGCGGTGCTGAGCGGCCGGGGCGCTGATTTTGGAGCGCTGCGCGCATCCCGTAGGAGCACGATGGGACCGTGAGGCTGCGGAGGCTGTAAGGAAAAAAAAAAAAAAAACCTCAAAGCTGGGCGGAGGGAGAACGAGTGGGGACCCCAAAGCTGTGGGGGAACCGATGCAAAAACCCCAACACAGCGCCGTGAGATCACAGCAGCAAAACAGAGGGTAGCTGAGAGGGGGGGCAGCTCCGCGTCCTCTCTGTTGGTGGCAGGAAATCCCCCCAAAGTGCCCCCAAATCTCAGGAAAACCCCACACGAGGTCCCACTCGCCGCCTCCTCCCGGTTCTCCCGGCGCAGCAGCACCAGCTGGAGGTCCCCGGGCTCGAGGTGACAATCGCCATCTAGCGAGCGACGCGATTGCTCTCTATGGGGCGATCCCACACCGCCCCATTCCTTATAACCCCCCACCCAACGTGCTTTGAGATGGGACGGGTTGTTCCATCACCTCTCAGGGATGAATGTGAGGCCACAGTTGGGTTAGAAGAGACCCTGAAAGATCATAGAGCCACGAGATCACAATGTAGTTGGGTTGGAAGAGACCCCAAAGATCACAGAACCATGGGATCAGAACACAGTTGGGCTGGGAGAGACCCCAAAGATCACAGAACCATGGGATCAGAACACAATGGGTTGGAAGGGACCCCAAAGATCACAGAACCATGGGATCACAGCGTGGCTGGGTTAGAAGAGTCCTTAAAGATCACAGAACCATGGGATCAAGAACACAATTGGGTTGGAAGGGACCCCAAAGATCATAGGACCATGGGATCAAGAACACAGTTGGGTTGGAAGGGACCCAAAGATCATAGACAGGATCACGCGTGGCTGGGTTAAAAGGG
>JADANK010000391.1:152500-211515 GCA_021292215.1 Lophura nycthemera | reverse complement strand
CCCCTTTGTGGGCAACATTTAACTACTTCATCACCCTTGAGTAAAGAACTTCAGCCTAATGTGTAGCATAAATCTTTCCTCAGACAGTGTAAAAAAAATCATTCTCTCTCCTGTTTATAAGCTCCCCTCAAGTACAAAGGCAACAGTGAGATTCTCTCTTGAGCTTTCTCTTCTCCAGGCTGAACAAGCTCAACTTCCTCCTCATAAAGTAAGTTCACCTTCATGGCCCTTCACTGGAACCACTCCAAGAGTTCCATGTCTTTCCATGTGTTGGGAACCCCAGGTCTGGACATAGTTTTCCAGATGGGGCTGCATGAAGGCAAAATAGAGGACTCCCTTAACCCTGCTGGCTATTTCTCTTTTGAAGCAACCCAGGATACTGTTGGCCTTCCAAGCTGCAAGAACAATCTGCTTGCTCATGTTTAGCTTTTCACACACCAAAACACCCAAGACCTTCTCCGCATGACTGCTCTCAGTGAGCTCTTCTCCTAGTCTGTCCGTACATATGGCATTGCTGCCATTCAAGTGTGATACCTTGTACTTGGACATAGTAAACCTCATTAAATTCCTGTCTGCCCGCTTTTCAAACCTATCCAGGTTTTTCTGAATGGCAGCAAATTTCTGCAGCAAAATTGTCAGGTCACAACCTGAAGGCGTGACTAACCCAAAGGAATTCAGGTGTAAAGAATGCACCTGAATGATCTGAAAGGGTGGAGCCTGGATCCATCCCTCCTCACTCCTCACTCTCATTTAAGGTTTAGCAGCCAAGAGAGTAGCATCTTTCCTGATAGAGGTTGTACTCTTCTTGAGCTGTCACTGATTTTTGGAAGGATTGAGCCAATTTTTCTTCTTTGTTACCTGCTATTGCTCCGTAGTGTTTGTATCCTATTAGAAGGCAATGTCATCACCTTATTTGCCATACATTATCCCTTCCTTCTTTGGTATCCACTGCACCAATATGCACTCAGCAAGTTTTCAGATGACATCCCAGCCATTTGGAGTGGTTGACAGACCTGAAGGATGGGATTCCATCCAGAGATATAAAAACAAGCTTGAGCAGTAGGACCAGGAGAACCTCATGAGATTCAACAAAGCCAAATGCAAGATGTTGCACCTATGTCATGGCAAATCTCATTATCAATACAAGCTGAGAGAAGGAAGAATTGAGCACAGCCCTGTTGAAAAGGACTTGGTAGTACTGGTGAATGAGAAGCTGGACATGAGTCAGCAATGTGCCCTTGCAATCCAGAAAGCCAACCATATCCTGGGCTGCATCTAAAGAAGTGTGGCCAGCAGGTGAAGAGGTGATCCTGTTCCTCTACTCTTCATTGGAGTGTCCTCACCACTCCATAGTGCACCATAGTGCACTATGTCCAGATGTGGAGTTCTCAGTATGGGAGAGACATAGATTTTTTGAAGCTCTTCTGGAGGATAGCCACAAAAATGATCCCAGGAACAACTCTCCAGTGAAGACAAAGTCATAGAGCTGGGACTGTTCACCCAGGAGAGGAGAAAGCTCCAGGGAGATCTGTTAGCAGCCTTTCAATATCTAAAGGCAGCCTACAGGAAAGAAAGGGACAGACTCTTTAGCAGGGTCTACTGTAATAGGACAAGTGGGAAGGCCTTCAATCTAAAAGAGGGTATAGAATGGATATAAGGAAAAAAAAAAAAAAGAAATACAGTAAAGGTAGTGATGCACTTGAACAGGTTGCTCAGAGAGGCAGTGAATGCCCCATCCCTGGAGATATTCAAAGTCTGCAGGCTGAACAAGCTCTGAGCTACCTGACCTAGCTGTTTGTTGCAGGAGATTTAGACTATCTGACATTTAAAGGTCTCTTCCAACTCAAATGATTCTATGCTTCTGTGCTTCTATGACTGGATACAAAATACTGGTTTTGGGAATCAAAACACTCATGATTTCCTGTTTGCTACTCTTTTTAATTTCTGACAGAAATGTCTTTCAACTTTTACTTCCTACAGCGTAAACTGCATCCATAGAGTCTTTTTTTTTTTTTTTTTTTTAATCTCTCTGTTTAGATTTATCTCTTTGACTTATAAATTTTTTGTTCAGAAATTTTTTTGTTCAGACTTTACTTATGAATGATCTCATGTCTTTGACTTTATAATTGAAAGGTAATAAAATGGCTTTTCTTCTTCTTGGCTTTCTTCCTCCCAGTTGAACTTAATCTCCTCTTGTCTATAGAAAATATCTTCAGACATTATCAGGATACAATTATGAATAGTAAAAAATATCTTCAGAACAAAAAGACAATTGTGAAGCAAGTGACATACCAATTTCTCAGTAAGCCTGAAAGAAGCATAGCTCAGAGCTGAAGAATTTATGCCAAATGACTCTTTGGTTGTCCAGAAAACATGATTGGAAGGATAGTGTATTTTCAAAAAAAATACACCAAAGGAAAGGGAAAAATGAAACTCATTAATTGAGATAATAAAGATTTATGTTCAAGCAGTGAGATGGTGAAAATTAATATAATTCTGTTGAATGGAATGGAATTGTGACAACTGAAAAGAATTGAAAATATACCTCAATTTATTTCAGTGGCTGTACGAAACTGCTTTTATGCTTGGGGAAAAAAAAAAAAAAAAAAAAAAAAAAAAAAAAGGAAAAGAAAAAAGAAAAAAAAAAAAAGATTCTCAGAGAAAATAGGCACAGATTATCTATTTTTATTATTATTCCAACATTTGACTTATTGTATGCTTTTTTTTTTCCAGTAAGACATAGTTCATTCTTCTGGCTGGAGAACTTGTTTTGGGATTGGGTTTAGTCTTTTAGCTAAAATTCAAGTCCTAGACTGATAACATCAAACCACAACTGTAAAAATTCCAAGCATACACAGGTTTTCTTTTACAGCTGAAGGCTTATTGTAACTTTACTTTTCCTGAGTGAGCATATTTTATGTTGTTTTTAACACACAAATTAGCACCTGGCATTGTGATATGATATTATATTCCTTGGAAACTAGTATTATTTAAATTGCATTAATTTTCATGTTTTTTCCTATTGATGGTATGACAATTTTTCAACACAGAAATGACTTGACATACCAATGATTTTGCTTTTTGTCTGTTCCCAGCAGTTAACAGTTGTTAACATATACATAACTGTCTCTATGACAGTGAGTCATTGGTGTTTTTATTGGGATTTCTCCCCAGATTAGGAAAATCATACAAAATGTGAACAAGAAAAATATTTCAATTTTAAATATCATTAATTGTTATTGAACAGAGTTATGTAAATTGTCTGCTAGCCTCATTTTTTACAATTAAAAAGGCCAAAACAAGCAAAAAATTCTCCCAAATAATTAAAAAAAAAAAAAAAAAAAAAAAAAAAAAAAAAAAAAAAAAAAAAGAAGGAGGAGGTTAATTAGTTAGCAGGTAAGATGAAAATATTGGTAGGACAAGGGTAAGCTTTCCATCTGTTCTTCTTTGGTGAGATAACCTGTTTAGCCTAATAGCCTAACTTTCGTGTATATTTCTTAATTACAACATCTATATATTCATTGATTATACACTTGGTGAGCCAAGCAGGCCAAATATACTAAAATTCATATCATGTCCTTTCTATGGAATTTCTATAAATGGGTCAGGGGGGAGAACATTACCCCCCTAGCTAAAATGATTCTGGGACAGATCCCAGCATTTGGGGAATCTCCCTATTATGAACTGGCAGTTGTCATTGAAAGATGGGGTGTTATGGGAAATATCTCCCCATATCACTTGGTAGACTACTTTCACGGACTTAGCAAGGATACGCTAATCACGAAAGAATGGCAATTAGCTGCCTCCACAGTGGCATGGCCACTATTAAATTCTTTAAATCATGCTGAAATGAGGAATAATACTTTAGAAAATGAAAACCAACTTTTGAGAGACTGTATCGAAAAGTTAGAGCAAGAACTTGGCATATTAACAGGGAAGAAACCAATTCTGTATCTTCCAATAGGTCAAGTTTACAACATTTCAATAGACGATGACCAGACTCCTGAATCAGCAGACTTCATTGATCAGGAAAATAAAAATTCTAAATTAGGTCTCCAAGCTCCGATTGCAACAAATCTGTCTGTCCTGTTATAACTCAGAAAACAAAGAAAGTACAGGATAGATACAGGGGTGCCACCTAATCAGTGACCCCCTGCCCAGACTCATTTGCATGTAACAGCCTGGCCATACATGGCAAAGGAATTTAAGGATATAATATAGTGATTTCAGCAGAAGCCTAGTGAAAGTGTGCCAGCTTGGTTATTAAGACTGTGGGATTCTGGGGCAGAAAGTTTTGTGGTGTGAATGGCATGGAAATATCCAAGTTGGCCACCATGACTGTCCATCCTGCCCTCAGGCAGAGGTTATATGCTGGTGTTCAGTGTCTTAATGAAAACCTTTCTATAATAGAATGGTTAATGGTAGCCTGCAATATGGTATGGCTGAATAAATCCAATATACCTCCACATACAGAGATGTGGTCCTCCATGGAAGACCTTCAAAATTATATCCGTGAACTAGGTGTAAGGGAAGCAATTTATGAAAATACATTTGACCCTGATATGGTCAAATTCTCAGAAGGAATGAGAGACTTGATTCTACAGCAAGTCCCCTCTCATCTGTACAGCACTTTGGTCTCTCTATTAAATCTCCTGGTGGCCTCAGAAGCGGTAGTCCAGCAGGCTCCCAGTTAGTGGCTGACAGGCTGAAACAGAGTGCCTGTGGACTAGGCGCAACATCTCAGAAGAAGCTGAGGTCCTGCCAGATTAAAACCAAGAGGCCGGCTACTCAAGCTCCTCAATTGGGACCCATAAGGGTTTCCCGAAAACAAATGTTTAATGATTTAATTCAGGCTGGGATCCAATTTGCTAAGATTGACCGCCAATCCAATCATGTCCTTCTCCAGCTTTGGAAACAACTAATGGACAATCAAAATTTCAGAACTACCCTAAGAAATCTAGGGTAAGAGTTATAAATAGGTTACCAACTACAACATGGAATTTTAAAGACTTTATAGTCCCCAGTAGAAGGAAAAAAAAAAAAAAAAAGCCTCTTGGGCCACGATGCCTGAGCCACCGGAGGCAAAAGAATTGGCCATAGCACAATTCATGGTGTGATGAGGGATGTTAGTCCCCTTAAGGCCTCCAGAAGGGACAGGAGGCCTTATGTAGAATTAATGATTTATTGGTCCTGAAAAAATATTCTGAGATCTATGGCATTAGTGAACACTGGAGCAGAAACATCAATTATCTACGGAGATCTGACTAAATTTGATGGAGACAGTGATGATTGGTGGTTTGGGGGACAGACTATTTCTGTCACCCAAAAATGGTTGGAACTGGGGGTTCGGTGTCTCCCACCCTGGGATTATAAAGTGTCTATTGTCCCAGTCCAAGAATACATCTTGGGCATAGATATTCTATGGGATCTGGCTCTCCAGACAACTGTGGGAGGGTTCAGACTTCAACAGAGATATATTGGTATCTGGGCGGTGCAGGCAATATTAAGAGGCCATGCAAAGCATGGGCCTATTTGCCTGCCGAAACTGTGCTGGATTACTAATGTAAGACAGTATAGACTCCTGAGTGGGCAAAATGAAATATCAAGAACGGTGCAGGAATTAGAAAAAGTGGGCATAGTAAGAACTGCACACAGCCCATGTAATTGCCCCATATGGCCAGTGTGAAAGTCAGATGGCACATGGAGAATGACAGTGGATTACAGAGAACTTTTCTCTGTAGTCATGCTGCCTTTTCATGCAGCTATACCCAATACTGCCTTCCTCGTGGACACATTAAGTAGGGTGATAAAAACCTATCATTGTGTCCTATATTTAGCAAATGCATTCTTCAGTATCCCAATTGCTGAAGAAGCACAAGATCAGTTTGCGTTTACATGGGGAGGCAGGCAGTGGACATTTCAGGTCCTGCCACAGGGATACGTGCATTCACCAACATATTGTCATAATCTAGTTGCACATGACCTGGCTAATTGGAAAAAAATCTGATGATGTTAACTTATATCATTATATTGATGATCTCCTGTTGACATCTGACTCAATGGAGGTAGTAAGACAGGTGGCAGATTCATTAACCACCTATTTGCAAGAGAGAGGGTGGGCTATAAATCCTCAAAAGGTGCAAGGTTCGGGCCTGTCCGTAAAATTTCTGGGAGTGGTTTGGTCAGGAAAGTCCAAAGTACTACCCAGTGCTGTCATAGATAAGGTTCAGGCGTTCCCAGTCCCTACAACACCGAAGCAGCTGCAAGAGTTTCTAGGTGTGCTGGGTTACTGGCGTTCCTTTATAACTCACCTAGCAAGGCTGCTAAGGCCACTGTACAGACTCAAAAAAAGGGGTAGCTATAGGACTGGGGGAAAACAGAACAGGATGCTTTCCAACAGGTAAAACTGGCAGTTAAACAAGCCCAGGCATTGGGTGTATTTGATCCTACTCTCCCAGCTGAGTTGGACATTCACATTACTCAAGACAGCTTTGGTTGGGGCCTGTGTCAATGCCAGCGTTCTGTTTGGACCCCCATTGGTTTTTGGTCTCAGGTCTGGCATGGAGCAGAAGAAAGATGCAGTATGATTGAAAAACAGTTATTGGCTGCCTACTCTGCATTACAGGCAGTAGAGCTGATAACTCAAACAGCTGAAGTTATAGTTAAGACCATTCTACCAATCCAGGAGTGGGTGAAAGATATGACCCACCTTCCTAAGACGGGGTGGTCCAAGCACAAACAGTGGCATGATGGGTTGCCTATCTCAGCCAAAGGAGTAGTCTGTCTTCTTCATCCTTGAAAGAAGAACTTCAGAAGATCCTAGGCCCAGTGACATATCACAGTGATGCACCAAAAGAAACATTGGTCACTCCACCAGAGTCCTGTTCAGGAGGGAAGATATCCTATTCCTGAAGATGCCTGGTACACAGAGGGGTCTAGCAATGACAACCCAAGCAAATGGAGAGCAATAGCATACCATCCTTCCACCGAGACAATCTGGTTTGATGAGGGGGATGGTCAGACCAGCCAATAGGCAGAACTGCAAGCCAAGTGGATGGTTATAACCAAGGAACCGGTGATGGTATTCTGAATCTCTGGACAGATATTTGGGCTGTGTACTAGGGGCTCACTCTTTAGATTGCACAGTGGGCCACTCAAGAATGGACTATCCATGCCTGACCAATCTGGGACAAATACATGTGGTTAGACATATGGAATACAGTCAAACACAGGACTATATGTGTATACCATGTTTCTGGTCACTAGCCGCTACAGTCACCGGGAAATGATGAAACCGATACGCTGGCCCGAGTTCGATGGATTGAGAATTCACCATCTGAGAACATCGCCTGTTGGTTACATCAGAGGCTACGGCATGCGGGACAGAAGACAATGTGGGCAGCTGCTAAAGCAAGCAGACTGCCAATGCAGCTACCTGACATCACCCAGGCATGACAAGATTGAGTCGCTTGCTCTAAGACGAGACTGAGATTGTTGCCTGGAACAACAGCCCATCTTGCTAGAGGACGCAATCCTCTCCAGCGATGGCAGGTCAATTACACTGGGCCCTTTCGTTGGTCTGAGGGGGTGAAATATGCCCTGACCTATGTCAACACTGCAAGTGGGCTACTGCAGGCCTATTCAGTACCAAAAAAGCAAACCAGGCATATACTATCAAGGTACTCACTAAACTTATGTCTGCCTACGGGACACCTCAAGTTGTCGAGAGAGACCAAGGGACTCATTTTGCTGGTGCAACGATACAGCACTGGGCAGAAGAAAATAGCATTGAATGGCGATTCCACCTGCCATATAATCCAACAGGGGCAGGCTCAAGAATACCGTTATAATGGTATTCTTAAAGCTGCCCCGAAGACAGACTCCCAGACCCTGCAGGGGTGGATGAAAAGACTCTATGAAACCTTGCGAGACCTGAATGAAAGACCCCGAGACGGCAGAACCAGAGCCCTGATAATGTTACAAACATGGGCCACCCTGCTTAGGATCCAAATTATGGGCACTGATAATCAGGTAAGACTCCAGATTGGTAATTAAAATCATCTTCTGCTCCCTGCCCCTGAGAATTCAGATCCAGGTATCCATAGAATAAAATGGCCTTGGAGGTGCAGGTAGGACCGAAGTGGTGTGGCCTACTTGCACCCTGGGGGAGATTGTTGGAGGTGGGAGGCTCAGTAGTTCCTCCAGTAATAGGTACGTGGCCTACTGATATTGTGGTCAACACTCCAGTCTTCATTGCTAAAGGGACCCCCATCATGTCCCTGTGGCAGATCACGACATCCCCTTTGGTGCTTGATGTTACGCAGCCACAGACATCTGGCCAGAAGGTGTGGTACAGGCAGCTGGGACATGCCCCAGTACAAGCTGAAGTGTTGACCCAGGATAGAAATGCGACCTGTATCTTGCCCTGGAGAGAAGACCTTCCTCCCTGGTACCCCTGAAACACCTGTATGACTCCCCGTGAGTCTCTGAGTCTTCAGGATCACTGGAAGGAATGAAATGCCATGAAAGCATTCCAGTGTTACTGTCAGATCATGTGAAACACCCGGTGATGGTTTACATGGGACTGATGGAGCATAAGACAGACCTGCACCTCACGACCACATGCCTCCAGTAACATCATTGAGCACTGGCCCATAAAAGAGTACAAATGTTCACCGATTGTCACTCATCTTGAATTGTATCAACATGTGTCGCAATGGAACTTGTGTAAGTGTTGTGTTATATTGGAACTCTGTATTAGGAAAAGCTTACCCTTTAGTCAACTTGATCATTGGTTCAAGCTGTGAAGGGGTGGAGTGTATAGGAACTGCTGAATCATGTTTTGAACCTCCGATTGACCACCTGAGGCAAGCAATGAGTCAGTCCTGAGACCACAGGTGAGGGCATTTCACCTGCCCAACTGGAGGGGGTGGAGCCTGGTTCCACCTCTCCTAGAACCCATTTAAGAGCTGACTACCAGTGGGGAAGGATCTCTTTTGAAGACTGCTCCTCTTGGAGTCTTCTCAGTAAGCTCAAAACAAGGGTAAGTTTTCTGTCCACTCTTCTTTGATGTGATAACCTGTTTAGCCTAACTTTTGAGTATATTTCTTAATTGTAACATCTGTATAATCATTGATTATACAGATGTGGAAGATATATATCAATAAAAAGCCACTGGTAGGTGCATATTATCAAACTTTTGTTGTTTCCCTGTTTGTTTGTAAGGAAAGCTCATATTCCATTGTGATTATCTGGAGAGAAAAGTTACTTCTCAATAAAAACTTCTCAATAAAACCATCTAAGATGTATTCCTACTTGTAGAATTTTAGGAAGTCATGAGAAATCAGAGATCAGAGGGCTGGAGCACATTTCCTATGAAGAAAGGTTGAGGGTATTGGGCTTCTTTCTCTTA
Source organism: Lophura nycthemera (assembly GCA_021292215.1). Lineage (NCBI taxonomy): Eukaryota > Metazoa > Chordata > Aves > Galliformes > Phasianidae > Lophura > Lophura nycthemera. Next base: position 202,103 of record JADANK010000391.1, on the reverse strand, counting down.
GAGAAGAAAAAGGCTTCAGGGAGACCTCATTGTGGCCTTCCAATATTTAAAGGGAGCATATCAACAGGAGGGGCAGTGGCTGTTTACAAGGGTGTATAGTGATAGGACAAGGGGGAATAGTCTTAAAGTAAGACAGGGGAGGTTTAGATTAGATACTAGGAGTAAGTTTTTCACTCAGAGGTTGGTGATGCACTAGAAGAGGTTGCCCAAGGAAGTTGTGGATGCCCTATCCCTGGAGGCATTCAAAGCCAGGCTGGTTGTGACTATAGGCAGGTTGGTTGAGTGCTTGGCAAACTTGGACACAGCATCAGTGTTGAAATTCAGTGATCTTTAAGGTCCTTTACAACCCAGCCCTTTCCATGATTCTATGAAATATAGATGTTTAAATATTTGATACTAACTTACAAAAAATTGTTAATGGTTACATGTATGTACTCAGAACAATCATGTCAGTTAGGCAAATCTCCCACTCTCACAGTGAAGCCTGAATAATCATTGTGGGATTTCAGTGATAGAGATTTAATATTTTAAAAAATTCTGGGAAAATGAATTCAGTTAATTGAAAGACGAGATGCAGTATTCAACAGTTATCATAGCAATAAAAGAAACAACAAAAAACTTACACTTCTCCAAGGCACATCCTGTAGTTGTGTCTCAGGATAGAGTTCTAAAAGTAAAAAATAATAATAATAATAATAATGTCAGATATCATTGTTAGGGCAATCGTCAAGTATCATATTTTTATGCATACACTATTTTTTTTTAATTGAGAACAGTCAATTAATATTTATCAACATTGCAGTATTTGATAAACAACAGAAAGGAACAATTAGTGGGGAAAAAATAACTACACTTCTGGAGGTTGTTGTTTTCATACAGGAAATGCTATCAAATTTTCTTACAGATTTTATATCTGAGATTTTTAAAATTTTAATTATCATAATTAGACATTTAATTGATGTTATATGTGAAAGTCAAAATAATTCAGTTTTCAGTATTTGTGCCATTAATCATCCTTGCAAAATGTATCTCTCTGATTCTTGAAATATTTCTTATGTTTGAATTGGTTTACAGATTGCAATGTAATTTAAGGAACCATTCAAATAAAAATGTAAAATGCAAAACATAAATGAAGGGTTTGCAAGGCTTTGTAAAATATTCTATCACATTCTCTCTCTCTCTTCTTTGAAGTCAGACTCAAAAATAAGAATCAGATAACAGGTTATTAACATTAACTTCAGTGTTCTTAAATATGTTGTTTAAGTGTTACAATAAAAGTATTTTTTTTGTGCAGAATTTCATTATGCTATTTCAGAGCTCTTATTTTTTTGTAAGGATGAATGTGAAAACCAGATTGATTTGAAATTTTTCAGTTTATTCACAAGTGGGTTAGTCACATGTAATATCTATTCTAAAATCTCTAATGTGCACATTTCAAGATCATCATGTATCCAGGAGGAATAAATGATCAAAAGCTAGAGAATTGTTCTTCCACTTTCCTCTTTTTCTTTTTCTCCCCTGTTCATACAGCTATATATAGACAAATGTAAGGAAATATATATATGCAATGCTCAGGTAAGTATTCCAACTGCTTCTCTTCATAAAAACCTCAAGATAACTTGAACTCTGAAACTATGAGGGCAGATAGGTCTTAAAATAACTTCAGATATTAATAAGCTGAATTCCACTATACCAATATCATTTGGGTTTTGTTTTAACCTGGCAATAATCAGAAATGTTGAATATTAAGTACCGAAACAGAGTATGAAAGCACCAATGAAAGCACACAGTACTGTTTCAAAATGCCTAATAGCAGTTTAAAACAACTAATTAGAAGGCAAGGCAAAACTTATTTCATATTATAACTACCTAACTTCAAGTTATTTTTCTTAGAATAATAAATATGCAGTAAAAAAAAAAACAAAACACTAAGAACCCAGTCTTGACTACAAGAAAGTGGTGACCTCTCACTCAAGTGTTGTCTACTTGGCTTCTGCATGGCATGCTTTCTCATGAAATAGTTACTTCCTTTTGTCACTCTCCCTAACCCATTTTTCAAAATACCAGCACTTTACAGTCAGAGGTATTAGAAAACAGTATTTCCAGGTAACTCAGTAATTGCTTTTCAATAGAAATCCCATTTCCGCTCCTCTCTGTCCATTTTTCTAGGTCTCAGCATGAATTATGGTTTACAGGAGTTCCGGAAATAAAGACTTTATTATCAAGAAGAGTGTCAGGAACTGGGAAAAATACATATACCTATATATATCCACTGAACAGAAACAGAGATCAAAGACATTCTGAGATCTTTAAAATGAAACACAGTAGATCTAAAACAAACCAAAAACTAGCAGATAAAAAGGCAAAAATACTCTCTATACTGTAGTCTCTATGAATGGGCAAATATAGCATTTTTTTCAGTTGTTTTGAGATTTGTCCACCCACTTCATATGTGAACAGAAAGTAATCCTCCCACTTACTTCATCTTCTCAAACGTTAAACTGTGATTGAGCTACACCATACTTCTTCTTTCAGGCTGTTCAGAACCAGGAAAAAGAAAAAAGAAAAAAAAAAAAAAAACTTTATGTTTATAAGTATTCCCAGTGTACACTGATCAGTGTTATTTGTGGTAAGAAAAAATGCTTTCAGAGAATCACAGGGGTTGGAAGGGAACTCTAGAGATCATGTAATCCAACAGCGTGCTAAAGAAGGTTTCCTACACTAGACTACACAGGAAAGCATCCAGGCAGATTTTGAACATCTCCAGTGAAGAAGACTCCACGAAAAATCTGGCCAGCTTGTTCCAGAGCTCCATCACTATTACAGTAAAGATTTCCCTATGTTCAAGTGGAACTTCCTGCATTCCAGTTTTTGCCCGTTTATTCCTTGTCCTGTCACTGGGCAACATTGAAAAGAGCCTAGTCCCGTCCATCAGGTATTTATAAGCATTGATAAGATGTCCTTCTCAGTCTTCTTTTCTCCAGACTGAACATCTTTTCTTCATAAGGGAGATGCTCAAAGCCTCTAATCATTTCTGTGGCCCTCCACTGGATACCCTCTAGAATTTTTTTGTCTTTCCTGAACAGAGGAGACAAAGTAGGAGACAAGGATTAGACACATTGTACCAACTATTACCTCACCAGGTCAAAGCAGAGAGGAAGGATAACCTCCCCTGATCAGTTGGTCATGCTCTTTTTAATACATTGATCTTCTTGGCCACTGCTGGCTTATAATCAACCATTATTCACAAGGACACCTAGGTCCTTCTCTGCAGATCTTCTTTCCAGCATGTCAGCCCCTGACCTGTAGTCACTCCTCTCTGGGTGTAAGACTCTGCTCTTGCCCTTCTTGAACCTTATAAGGTCCTTTCCAACCTATCCAGATCAGTTTTCATTGAGTAGAAGTTTCATAATGCTCTGAACTCCAATACATAGTCCTTAATCTTCCTGTATCCATGATGTAAAAATATAGAAAAAGAAAAGGTATTCTGGGTGACATATTTCTCTCTTCAGGCATAACTTTGTCTATGTTATAAAAGAAGCCTAATCCTTAAGTCTTTCAGAGGGTACTCCACTTCTACTTGAAATATAGATATAAATTTACTGAAATATTTAATCGTCTAACCCTCATCAACACCATTCCAAAGACACCTGTGTATGTTGGATATTCAGGTGTTTTTTCTAAACATACTAATTTCTTTGGAAATACAGCCTGCAATTGTTGTTTCATAGCTCAAAATTAAAAGGAGTTTATCATGCTTAGACAGATATTAATGACATCAACAGCTATTCTCAAATTTACTATGGAGGCATCTTAATCAAGAGCATCTGATCCTTCTTTTGGGACTTGGAATGGTGGGAAATATGTGATCTCAGCAATTGTAGTTCTGATGCGTGTGTGTGAATATTGCTAACATGGATAGAAATCTACACAGTAAACATTAACTTTACTTATGGAAAAATATTTCATAATAAGGTTGCAGCTAGAGGCCTTTGAAATAGATCTGACTGTTGTATATTTACTGGTGCCAAATGTGAAGTGTCAGTCAGTAGCTTAAAATATTCACTATCAGAGGCAAATGGTAAAGAAACAGAAAGAATCTCTATCAAAATTAAACCTCTCTTGAAAATGCACTCAATTACTGTCAAAAGGCTTAAAGTATTTAACCTTTAACATGTGAATATTTGCCTGATATTGATTTATTAGGAATTACAAGCTAAGAAAATGTGGTAATTGAGTTTGTTGATTGCCTTCAAGGATTTTCTTTGCAAAGGCCAGCTAGCTAGGGAATATATAACTCCTTGTCAATTACAGGCAAATACACGTAATGAAAAAGCAAGAAGATCCAGAGTAGGGGCAGTAAACTGAAGAGTTATTTTAAATATCAAAATCTTTCTACTGGCAGACAAAAAAATGATAAAAACAGATAAAATTCACAGCTTATAAACGCAGCTTATACAAATCTACATAATGAAAATAAATAGCATTGAAAGGAAATCAATAAATAGAAAAGCATTCTCCGGGGCATGAGTGCATAAACATATCATTAATTAACATAAGAGGAAGAAAAGTAGGCAAAATTACATTCAAAAAAACTGTTTTGGAATACTGTCCAGGAATCCTCACTGTATCATAGTTGATTTCATATCTGTATAAGCAAGTTTCCTTAGATAACAGTACACAGGAGAGCAGAATTTGATATCTGAAATACAATCTTGCTAGATTTTGAATTAGAATGGAAGAATGAATCTAGTGAAAACATATTAATCTCCAAAATTCTCTTCATATTTTACCCCTACTGATAATTATCAAATATTACCAAATCTTTGGAAATGAAGAAATTGCATTGTTTTTCTCTTATCTATTTAGTACTTAATATAAATACTTATAAGTTAGTTAAAAAATAAAAAAAATTAAAAAAAAATCTACATCATCAGTTTTTTATCAGATGTTCAGAACAAAACAATGAAGTAAAAAACATGGATAAAATATTGACTGTTTTCCTCCATTTTTAATCTTATAAATAGTGGAAACCACTGAGAAAGCTCGTCAATATATCTTTCTCTTAGTATGCGTAAGAAAGTAGCCATAAAACTTAACTAAGACTTATATTAATATTGGCTGGTATAGCAACAAAGAAACATAAGCTATACTCAGTATATTTGTTTTTTTTGCTTTTTTTTTTTTTCCCCCTCCCCTGATGCTCGTGAAATTTAACAAGAACTTTAACTCCTTTAACACCAAAGAGGGGTTTTAATCCTTATCTTCTGCCTCAGCAACATTGAGAGTAATTGTTCATTACTTAATCCCATTTTTCAAGTTTTTTTTTTTTTTTTTTTTTTTTTTTTTTTTTTTTTTAAGGTCCATTTATTCGTATCTTCATTCACTGCCTTTAGTAATAGTCCCCAGAAGTGTAACAATGTTTTCTATTTTAGTGTCATGCCTTCCTCAAAGAATGCAGAGGTGAAAAAGCCTGCAGGTTGAATATAAATCAGGTTTGTTTACTTTTGCTGTATTGGTTATGGAGATCTTTTACATATAGAAAAGCAGAACACATAAGCAACAGTCATTAGTTAGAATCCAGAACAGTTATCTTGAAAGAATATGTACAATTTTGTTACAATATGTATGATTCAGAGTTTTTCATTACCTTTAAACTTAAAATGATATAACAAATATGGTAGATCTTCATCATATACACATCACGGCATACTCGTGAAAGCACATCTTAATATTATTATTTTTGAAATCATTGCATGACTATGCTACAGCCAAAGAGAATAGTTATATTAATGTGCAATGGCAGTGGTGTCAGAATTATGTCAAGCAAATTCATATTAGCTTAAAAGAAAAAAAGTATCAGAATCTCTGAATGGAGGAGGTTGTCAGAATCTGTGTAAGTAACTTGTATTAGTTCTGGCAACAGAACTGTACCTGTGAGTGATCAGGTGGTAACTGTGCCATATGATCAGCCCACAATGCCCACGTTAATAATGTCACACCAAACACTGTTATAAATGAAATATTTGTCTTTGATTCCTTTTTAATTTTACCAGAAAATTATGTTGCCTGTTCAAGACATCTTAAGTAGAATACTATTACAGAAATATTTATATTGTTACCATATATATGTTCTTTAGTTTTCACCTTGTTTTTCTATTGCAGTAGCAGTATTTTATGTTTCCTTTTGATGTGAGCGTACTGAAGTCTTTCCAACAGAAGCATGCATGGCATACACTAAAGAAATTGAAACAGTGTTATTTCTCCTCCATACACTACAGCAACTTCGCCACATTCTCAACCTTCAGACAGACCTTCAAATTTTCAATTATGGACATCATTTAACCACCTCTCTCACAAGACTCTAATTTTTAGCAGAAGAATATACCATACGTGCAGGAACTATCTGTTGCCACGTTAGCATAGAATCATAGAAAGGCCTGGGTTGTAAAGGACCTTAAAGATCGTCTAATTTCAACACCCATGCTGTGTCCAAGTTTGCCAAGCACTCAACCAGCCTGCCTATAGTCACATCCAGCCTGGCTTTGAATGCCTCCAGGGATAGGGCATCCACAACTTCCTTGGGCAACCTCTTCTAGTGCATCACCAACCTCTGAGTGAAAAACTTACTCCTAGTATCTAATCTAAACCTCCCCTGTCTTACTTTAAGACCATTCCCCCTTGTCCTATCACTGTACACCCTTGTAAACAGCCTCTGCCCCTCCTGTTGATATGCTCCCTTTAAACATTGGAAGGCCACAGTGAGGACTGAAGCCTACTCTTCTCTAAGCTAAACAAGCCCAGTTCCCTCAACCTTTCTTCATAGAAGATGTGCTCCAGCCCTCTAATCAAATTAGTGGTCCTCCTCTGGACCTATTCCAAGAACTTTGCGTCCTTCTTGTCCTGGGGGCCCCAGGACTCAGTAGTCCAGAAGGGGCTTCACGAGAGCTGAGTAGAGGGGGACAATCACCTCCCTTTCCCTGCTGGCCACACATTTTTTAATGCAGTCCAGAATATAGTTGGCCTTCAGGGCTGCAAGCGCACACTGTTGGCTCATGTCCAGCTCCTCATCCACCAGGACCCCCAAGTCCTTCTCACTGAAAATCTCACTTACAGCTTAACTTTCATCCTCCTCTCATCCTTTTCTCCAGAAATTCTTAACTATTTAGGTTTTCTGTCTCTCTGCTATCTATTAGCTTTATTTAAACAACTATGCAACAATGCTAAATCTTCAATGCTATAAACATGGCCCCTTTTTGTAAAGGTGTGTTTTTTTGCTTCTGCTTCTTCTTCCTATTATGATTTTAATAATAATAGTAGTAGTAGTAGTGGCAGTAGCAGTAAAGTGGCTTATTTAGACCTTCTGTTTAGTGAAAAACTCAAAACAACTTGATAGGTTATCATTAATTCATTTACATTTATTAGTTCACACCACTAATTTTTAACAGTCTTGGCAACATACATTGTTGCTAATAACTGCAGTTTTCTAGTTTAATGTTACTTCCCTCTGTGAAAGTAGTTCAGAAGCAGCGTGTCTCAGATGTCTAAAGGAAATAGAATTTTCTGCCCCATCTATTGATTGTAAATGTTTTTCTTCCTGCTGAATTGTAGATTGAATTCATTAACTTTCAAAGGATGCTTTTTTGAACCTTTTGAATCTTAGCATACTATTTAACACCTATGCTATACAAAGTTTGTATTGCTTGACACAGTATATGTGAAGGACAGGGACAAATTCTTGTAGATGAAATTAATACAATTTTTATGTTAATGAATTATGAAAGATAATCTTTTAAGAAACTTCCTACTTGAAAAAACATGAGGTAAGAAAGTGACCAAAGCCAAGTGCTTGCTTTGGCAAATGGGTAAGTGGCAATATGGTAATGGTGAAGATATAAATGGTACATCAAAACATCCCAATACATACACATAGTAAGCAAAATGACTTTCCTGCTGTTACTTGCTTTTCACATTGCAGTGTAATTCTTTAAAAAATATTCTTTACAAAATGTTGCATTTCTGGCCCAGCACACAGCCTTTGACTTCAGAGAGCCCATTTTTTCAGGGTATTTATAGAACACAATACACACAAAAGGAGAACTGGGCAAATGAAAGTATATTGATGAACCTTTCTTCTGCAGAACTAGCATTTTTTTTCTAATCTTAAAATGTCGTCAAACTTCTTCCAAAAATGATTTTTTTTTTTAATTTGATAAAAATGAATTATTTACACATTAGTGTAGCAAACTCTGATGAGTTATACATTGGTGTAGACAATAATAATGTTATTTTCTTCCCTTCGTATCACTGACCGTAGAGATGCAGTAAACCAACGAAGAATAGGTACACCAGGAATTGTCTCAAACATTTGCAAGATAAGACCGTCGCCAAGACAACAAATTGAAGGCTAGAGTCTTGATGGAGCCATGAAAACAAGGGAAGGGCCTTGCTCTGTTCAAAACATTCCTAAACATTCCTGTTTTGCAATACAAGTTTTGTCTGCAAATTTACTTTTTACAAATATGCTTACTGCCATCTCGTTTGTTCACGACACTTGTAAATCTCACAGGCATAAAAGGAGCCTCAGAGGAACTCTGAAAGCTTTCAAAACTTTGGGAAAAGCGCATTCATAAACCGAGGAACCCTCTCTCCCTTTGCTGCTGCCTGGAACAGCACTGGAACGCAGAAGGGTGATCTCTTCCTCTGTCTGGCCCTCTCTGTTTTCTTTCTTTTCTATGTCTCTCTTTTCTTTCTTGTTTTCTCACAAAGTTGTTACGTAGTACAAGACTTATTTTGATTTCTTGTAAAGTCATAGTTTAGCTGTGCAACTTAGACAGATATAAGAGTGCCAGTATTTTTAAGATAATTGTAGTAGAGAAATGTATTTGGACCATGAGTATCAGTTTTACTTTAATCTAACAGAGGAAGGTGGGGGAGGAGCAGAGAGCAATTTGAGAATTTGCTCACCCCTCCTTCCCTTCATGAAGAGATGTGACAGTATGTCAGCCCTAGTATTTTGGAAACTTTCCAGTTTGGATAATTGCATTCTGTCTACCAACAATTCTCCTGCAGTTTCAATTAGATACGGTGTTCTTTTTTACTGTCCTGAGCTCTTGAGCAGTATTGGTGCTCACAGTTTAACAGCTGCCACATTTCACTGTGGAAGCACTCACATTTCGGTATTAATGAGATGAGCTTTATAAGAGGGCTTTCAATTGCTCACATTATGACTTTTAAGCTGCAATCTGTAACAGGAAAAAATAGATGCTATGTGAAGTTAGGATTACTCAGAAAAAGTTCAGAGAGCTTATTAAAAAGTGAAATTTCTTCTATAAAATAAGAATGCAAAGAAGACCTGAAAATCTGAGTTTCTGTGGAGCAAAATTCCTAATAGAATAATTATCATTCCACTATTATTCTTCTCATATCTTCTCATAGAGTTTATTTACTTATTGCTAGGAAAGGCTGAGACTAACTTCAGTCCACAGCCATCCACATCTCCTGCTTCCTTTCAGGTAGCTCTAGAGGGCAATAAGGTCTCCTGAGTCTCCTTCAGACTAAACAATCCCAGTTCTCTCAGCTAAACTTCGTAAGACTTGAGCTGCAGACTCTACGGCAACTTCGTTGCCTTTGTTTGGACATGGTCCAAGGCATGAGTGTATTTCCGGTAATGAGGGGTCCAACACTGAGCACAACACCTGAATTCAGTGTTACCATTGTTGAGTGCAGGTGGATGATCGCCTTCCTAGTCCTGCTAAGTACACTACTTCTAATAAAAGCAAGGATGCCATGGTCTTCATGGCCACTTGGGCAAACTGCTGGCTCACATTCACAGAATCACAATATCACAGAATGGCCAGGGTTGGAAGGGACCTCAAGGATCATGAATCTCCAACTCCCCTACCACAGGCAGGGCCACCAACCTCTCTATTTAATACTAAACCAGGCTGCCCACGGCCATCCAATCCGGCCTTGAACACCTCCAGGGATGGGGCATCCACAACTTCTCTGGGCAGCCTGTTCCAGCACCTCACCACTCTCATAGTAAAGAATTTCCTCCTGCCATCCAACCTAAATCTTTCCTCCCTCAACTTAAAACCATTTCCCCTTGTCCTGCCATTATCTACCCTTGTAAAGAGCTGACTTCCCTCCTGTTTATAGGCTCCCTTTCAGTACTGGAAGGCCACAATTAAGTCACCCCGCAGCCTTCTTTTCTCCAGGCTGAACAAGCCCAGCTCCCTCAGCCTGTCTTCGTAGGGGAGGTGCTCCAGTTCCCTCATCATCTCTGTGGCTCTTCCCTCCAACTAGTTGGACCCTCTCCAACAGCTCTCTGTCTTTCTTGTACTGGGGGCTCCAGACCTGGACACGGTATTCCAGATGGGGCCTCACAAGAGAAGAGTAGAGGGGGAAAGTCACCTTCCAAACCCTGCTGGCCACCCCTCTTCTGATGGAGCCCAGGATACCATTCAGATGGCAGTTGATTAATATTCCAAGATCCTTTTATTTACTGCTTCTTCCAGCCACTCTGCCCCACGCTTGCAGCACTACACGAGGCTATTGTGACCAAACTGAAGTGCCCCCTACTTCATTGTGTTGAACCTCACACAACTGGCCTCATCCTGTTGATGCAGCCTATCCAGATCCCTCTATAGAGACTTCATACTCACAGGCAGATCAACACGTCTTCTCAAATTGGTGTCTTCTGCATACTTACAAGTGTGCACTCAATCTCCTCATCTTGGTCATCTGTCTGGATATTGAACAACACTGGCCCCAATACTGATCCCTGAGGAACACTACTAATGAGTAGTTGCCACTTAGATTTAAATCCATTTACCATCACAATCTGTGTCCAACCATCCAGCTTGTTTTTTACCCAGTGAAAAGTACAGCTGTCCAAGCAGTGGGCTGACAGTTTATCCAGGAGAATACTGTAAGAGACAAAGGTATATTGAAGTCTAGAGAGACTACATCTATGAACCCATGCTGGGTAGGCCTGATTGTGCTCAAGATGATCTGCTCCATGAACTTTCCTGTCAGGCTGACAGGAATGTAGTTACTTAGATCCTCCTTCTGATCCCTATTGTAGACAGCATCTACTATGCCACCCCATTGTTCCTCCTTCCTTGTCTACCCCTCCCTAAGAGCATATAGCCTTCCAGTGCAGCACTCCAGTCATAAAAATGATCTCACCATGTTTTGGTGATGGTGACTAAGTCATAGTTTCCCTGCTGCACAATGGCATCTAGTTCCACCCCCACCCTCCCCCATTGTTGTCCATAATGTATGTATCGGCATGGATGCACTTAAGCTATCTTGTTGGTTTTATCCCCAACTCTAGCATGTTGCTCCTAAGCTCAACTCTAGCGAGCCTGGTTTTTACTTCAAAACTAGTCTAAAGCTCTCTCAATGAACCCTGCCAAATCCTGGGCTAGAATCCTCCCCCCCCTTTGAAACTGGCAGACCTCATCTGTTTCCAGCAGTACTAATGATGAATAAACTGCCCCATGATTAAATAAATAAATAAGTAAATTTCCTTCACTGGCACCTGCCTCTTAGCCATCTGTTAACCAGGTAGGTTTCCTTGTTTCTCTCAACATTTGTCCCTGCTACTGAAGGGATCAAAGAAAACACCACCTGAGCTCCAGCTCTTTCAACCAACTGCCCCAGTACCCTAAAGTCCCTTTTGATATCTTTCAGTCTTCTTCTAACATCACTGCTGTCAATCTGAATTGCTAGTAGCTAATAACTGAAGAACTCTACCAGATCAGGGTACTTCCTGACCTGCCCTTGATGGGCAGGAAAATTTTCACTCTGATTAGAATCAAATCATCCTATTCAACCATCTGTTCCCCTTTCAAGGGAATGGTCTGTAACCAGTATGCTTCCTTTGTTTTGGCAGAAGCAATTTTGAGGCTAGAGTTAATTTCTTTTTTTGTTTGTTTTTGTGGGCTTTTTTTTTTTTTTTTTTTTTTTTTTTTTTAATTCATTGCTTAGCTCTCATAAAAAATGTGTGTGGAAACTAAAGAAAACATTCAGAGATTCAGATTTCAGCATTCAAAATTCAAGTTCCATCACTGAAAACTTCTTTAATATGTGAGCATATTAAATGCCACATGGTAAAAGACTGAGCATGTCCACAGATCTTGCAAAAAAAGAGAAAGAGATATGGACCATCTTAATTTCAAATTGAATGTTTGAAGAATGCTGCTGTTTCTCAAACATCTCTTGGTGTGCACTATAAAAGTATCTACAGAGGAAGCAAGCCTTAAAAGAAACTATCATTTATGAAGTCAACAGGTTATATGGTGTAGCAAATGGTTATAATAAAATAAAGTCTCAGCAGTGGGTGGATTTTTAGAGATACCTACATAAATTTTGTGGCAAGATAAGGAAAGAATAGGTAATAAATAATAGATGTTCTATTCTTAAAACAAAAGCATGACTGTCTATAGTCTTTTTTTTTTTTTTTTTTTTTTTTTTTTTTTTTTTTTAGTTTTAATCAGCTTAATCACTTTAATCAAGGTGCCTCTTTTTCCACTTTATATTAATTAGATGTGGATAAAAGAATTATAAGATACTAGTGGTAGAAACCATGTAAAATGTAGAAATACTGGTAAATACTTTGTGGAACAATTAGTTATGAAAAAATTCTGGATTTATGTGTTTATCTTGCTAAGTCTACCTTGGATCTTCACAATTACTATATAATAAAAATCAATAAACAATTACTTGTCAAAGACTGCCAACAGCTATTTCTGAAATAAAATGTATTTAGATAGGAATTACATTTTATACTGGATTTTTTTGTTTGTTTATTTCTTTTCAGAACAAGAAAAAATAGAAAATTACATACAGTGATTCTATTTGCATATGAGAAAAAGCCGATCAAAAATCAATATTTCCCATAATTCTGTGAAATACAAATACTTGTTTACACAAATTCCATTTCATAAAATGTTTCATAAGGCTGAAATCTTCTATTTCTCTTTACTAATTACTTCACCTTCCAGCATACTTTATTAGATCACTGAATCATGACAAATTATTCTTTACTTATTAAGGTACTCAGTTCACTCAGATGAACTAACAAATTAAAATGTAATATGAAATGATAACACAGAATATTAGGATTAGTGCTTCTGATGTGCAAAGGAATTAATAACCAGAGAAAATTTTGCCCTTTATTAAAACATTCTCACATTGATAATATTGAATGAAATGCAATTTTGAGGAATTCAGAGAAAAAAAAAAAAAAACATTTAAACTACAAGAAAAATATCATATGGGTTTGGGTGCTTATCTATTTATTTATTTTTCTCTTCTTCTTCTTCAGAACCAGCCATATTTCTTTTACTTTTTACTGAAGGTTAGAAATCAATCAAGTGTGTTTTTGCCGTCCCTGCCTCCAGCTATGGTAATTATCAATCTGAGGTTTTGTCTCTTTCTCTCTGTCTCTCCCTCTCTCTTTTTCTGCTTTATTTTTTTAACTGTGCTTAGCCAAGAGGAAAATGAACCACAGTACTTATCAGCACAATGCATACATCAGTGAAACTGAAGGCAAATGACCACAACTGGAAACACAGATTGTCTGGAAATCCATTAGTAATAGTAGTACTAGTACTAGAAGCAATAATAATAACAATGACAGCAATAATAATAATAAACCTAGGCTAGAGCTAAATATCAGATGTAGAAAAGTCATGAAAACTGGTGATATAAGTTACTTTAACACTGGATCAGAAAGGCTGTCAGAAGGTCAACTAACAGAGGTGAAGTTGGGAGACATGCAAAAAGGACTAAGAAAAGGCTTCCTATAATAATAATGATATCAAAAATTCTTCACGCATGAACATGTTTGCATTCAGTTTGGGAAAAAAAAAAAAAAAAAAAAAGTAATACAATTTTTAATAAAAAGAGCTTTGACCAAAAAGATGGTAGCTACTGAATGACCAGCTAAGGAACAATACTGCAAGAATAACAATAATAATAGTAATGGTGATAATCATAATGATGATAATAGTGATGGTGATGATAATAATAATAAACCTTGGGGTCTTAAGTGGGACAATGACCATATGCACTAAAATAACACAGACATTTCTGATTAATGACAACAGATAGAAAATCATTTTAAAATAATATCTACCATTTTTTTTAGATTAATTGCGATAATAATTATATATTTTTAAATTTGTCTGAAGCCTTCATCTGGCAAGTGATATAATTTTATGGGCAGTTGAATTTGAAAATATTTGTTTATATGTTTTTATATACTAATTATTTAATAATTAGTATACAAAAGTAAAGTATATAAAGTAATAAAATTATATAAGAATTAATGATTGCAATGTATATAAAAACCTACTATAGCATTAAATATTTCTACTTAAATAAATGCATATTTGTATCTTTATTGAGTCTTAATTTCTTAAGAAAAATATTCTTAAATCACTATATCTGAGTTGATCCAGGCATTACAAAGACTAAATAAATAAATAAATAAATAAAAATCAGCAGTTTATCTAGCAATTTAAAAGATTAAACTATAAATCCCTGAAAGATGGTAAACCCTTGATTACATAGAAGTGACTCATATACAATCTATATTTCAAAAGTAATTGTAGTTTTTGTTAATTAATACTCATAATTAATGCAACAATGTGAAATACAGTTAAGTACAGATGTTGAATGCTCCACATCTCTTTATTAAAATCATCATTACAATGTATGTAAATGTTACCTAAAATTCAGCTGTCCAAAACACAGAATGAAATTTATGTGTGGTGGCTGAAGAACTTTATAAATTAAATCTATACATTCATTTAGAGTTTGTGTAAGTATTAATTCCCTTGTTAAAAGAGGATTATGAAACTAGTGAGATCACAGGACTCAGTAATGGGAATTGTTTAAAAAAATATATATATACAAACAACGTAGCAATTTGAGAAACTCATTTTTCTGTAGCATATTATCTTCGTGCATGAAGGGATGAGAGAATTGGATTTCAATGACTGTTTAGAAGAACAGGTGTCTAGAATATTAACATTTGGTTTTCAAATGTTTCAATTCAAGTATTAGCTACATTGTTGTTTTCTGATATTATGTCTGGAGATGTCTTTACCTTTCCCTCATATTTTTAAATGTATATTTTAAAGTTAATGTTGCTGTTGCTTTGCCTTTATTTATTTATTAAATTCACTTTTAGATTATTCTTGTATTATTACCTGGTTAAAACACAAAATGCAAGTTTGAAGACTGATCTTCTCCACTAAACTGATTATTTTTGGAGAGAGCTAATACTTAGACGTATCCATCCATTTATCTGCCACTAGAGCAGTCTCCATGCAAAGTTCTCTCTTAGATTCATTCT
This sequence comes from Lophura nycthemera, assembly GCA_021292215.1. Lineage (NCBI taxonomy): Eukaryota > Metazoa > Chordata > Aves > Galliformes > Phasianidae > Lophura > Lophura nycthemera. Next base: position 186,730 of record JADANK010000391.1, on the reverse strand, counting down.
CTGCTGAAGGAATCAGCCTGTGCCCTTTCTTCACATCTCTGTGTGTGTTTGTCAGCTCATGCGTGTGTACTTATATCTGTTTATCCATTTTTCTGTCTGAGTGACACATTTTTACATGTTTTTTTGTGGGTGGTTACAAAGTTCTCCTGGGCTTGCTGGAAAAGATGAATTAATGACTTTTGAATAACTCCATTGTTCATTTATACTTTTTCATAATGCCTGAGCATAATAATAAGTTTTAGATGCATGTTATTTGAATAAGCCCAATCAGCAGTTTGACTAAACAAATAGGTACTATGTATATGAGGATGAGTGTAGGAATCACCTCTGGCTTTTTCTGCTACAGTGATAAAACTATTGACTAATTTAGGCAGGAAAACATCTCTGGAGGTCATCTTGTCTAACAATCTCTATGCATGGCCCACCTGCATTACCTAGTACTATTGGCCCACATACACACAGGCAGAAGTTGTAGGAATAACAGTTACAATAGAATTTGAAAACTGGTAATTTAGGTTTAATACAGATGTTTGTTTTCATTATTTATTTCTTTAATTAATTATTTTTAACAAAAGGGACTGATAGTTCCTACACACCCTTATATCCCTCTGAAAGGTGGTGCTAATGAGGAGCTCAACTTCCAATTGGTAGATAAACAATTTTACCAAGGAAGACAAATGAGATTACTTTATTTGAGAGAACAAATTTTCAAGAAATCCAGTTAATAAGCTTGGGTATTTTTTGAGTCTTTCCTTCCTTTCTCTCTGTTGGGATGAAATGTTTCAATTACTCATGACCCTTTCACTTCTGAAGTCCTCTGCAAGGAAATCAAACAAAGTACTTAACATTGTGTTGTTTCTTTGTTCAATATTCTATCAGTACTTGTTTTTCAACTTCAAAGATGATGGTTGTGTGCTTCTTTGTCTAGATTCCAGCATATTTTTTTTCCTCTCTGTAAATGTAATAACCTTTATGCCTCTTTCATTTATAGAACATGACTTAAAAGTTTTCAGCAGATAACAACACTTCACCCAAATCTAGGACAAACAAACTGCAACAGTCTATGCCAACAGATGCATCTTCTGCATATGCAAATGCCCTATCTACTTGGTTATGTTTTACAATGTTAGATCACTACTTCTGTTTCCAGAAGTTGTTAAAAATCAAAACAGAATGTCTGTCAAGCTGACTTTTTATTCTGTTATCTGTATAACATGTGCTGAAGTTGACTTTCAGGATATATGCTCAGCCATTTGGAAACTACCTCTATTGCCAGCTTTAATGGCTAGAGATTTCCTTACCATTCCACCTATAACAAAGAGTGATCACACATGAACTGAATTTGTTAGTCCTAATTCTAAAGCATGTGATCAATTTGTCAAATAAGATTCTCCCGAACCATTACATAACATAATGAAGAGAGCTGCTCAGACTCGTCAGTGATTACAATAGCTCCATATAAAGATGATTCTCAAGGACCAGATCAGAGTTCATCCATAACCAGTATTGCTTAAGTCCTCTAGGATGATGAAACTTAAAGTCCATCACATTCAGTAGAGATCCATGCAACCATAGTCTCTCCTCTAGAGGTTTCAAAAGTTCTGATAAGAAATCAGCTGTGAGAAGAATTGTACAATAAACTGCCACAGGCTTTCTTGCTTAAAAAGTGATTATTCAGTGGTTTGTATATAATATAATATATACAACATAATTATATAATTAAAGTATATTATTATGTGGTATATTAACTCATTAGTTGAGTGGATGTGAATACTATTTGAAATGACTTTGGATACTGGGAAGTCAGCCAGGAAAGAGAAAAGGGAAGATGTGAAGAAGTAGTCAATCTAGTAATAATGCCAGTGAACTAAGCAAGAGCTGCTTGCCATAATTCCCCATAGGACATTGTAGACAATTATAAAAGTTGCTTACCTCATAGAATGGTCTGGATTGGAAGGGACCTCAAGGATCATCAAGCTCCAACCCCACTGCATGCAGGGCCACCAACCTCCATATCTAATACTAGACCAGGCTGCCCAGAGCCTCATCCAATCTGGCCTTGAACACCTCCAGGGATGGGGCATCCACAACTTCTCTGAGCAGCCTGTTCCAGCACCTTACCACTCCCTTGGTAAAGAACTTCCCCCTGATATCCAATCTAAATTTTTCCTCCCTCAACTTAGAACCATTTTCTCTTGTCCTGCAGTTATAAAGAGCTGACTCCCTTCCTTTATAGGCTCTCTTTCAGTACTGGAAGGCCACAATTAGGTCACCCCACAGCCTTCTTTTTTCCAGGTTGAATAAGTCCAGCTCCCTCAGTTTTTGTAGGGGAGGTGCTCCAGCCCTCTGATCATCTTTGTTGTCCTCCTCTGGACGCTCTCTAACAGCTCTCTGGCTTTCTTGTGCTGGGGGCTCCAGACCTGGACACAGTATTCCACATGGAGCATCATGAGGGCAGAGCAGAAAGGAACTTCGCATTCTGAGCTGGCCACTCCTCTTTTGGTGAAACCAGGATACCATTTGCTTTCCAAGCTGAAAGAGCACACTGCCGGCTCATGTTAAGTTTTTCATCCACCAGGATCCCAGGTCCTTCTCTGCAGTGCTATTCTCAAGGATTGTTCCTCCCAGTCTGTAAATATGCCTGGAATTCTTCCAGCTCAAGTGCAAAACCTTGCACTTCACTGTGTTGAACCTCATTAGATTCTCCAGGGCTCTCCTTTCTAGCCTGTTAAGGACCCTCTGAATTGTATCCCTTCAACCACACCACTCAACTTAGAGTCATCAGCAAACTTACTGACAGTGCACTCAATCCCATCATCGATGTCATTAATAAAGATGTAAAAGAGCACTGGCCCCAAGACAGACCTCTGGGGGACACTGCTCATTAGCTGCCTCCTTCTAGTCATAGAACCATTGATCACCACCCTCTGTGGCCTTTCAACAAATTCCTTATCCACCAGGTGGTCCACCCATCAAATCCACATCTCTCCAATCTGGAGATAAGGATGGCTGGGGGACCATGTCAGAGGCCTTGCATAAGTCAACATAAATGCTACTGTTCACCTTCCCCTTGTCCACCAATGCTATCACTCCATCATAGAAGGCCACAAGATTTGTTAGGCATGCCCTTCCTGAATGGAATTCCTTCCATGGTGAAGCCATGCTGGCTTTCTCAGATCACATGCTTATTCCTCGTGTGATCTAGCTTGTCATCCAGGAGAATCTGTTCCATGTTCTTCTTACACAGAGGCACGGAGGTGAGAATCATTGGCCTGTAGTTCCCTACATCCTTCTTGCTCTCTTTCTTATAAATGGGAGTGACATGGCCCTTTTTCCAGCCATCCGAGACTTACCCTGACAGCCACAGCTTTTCAAATATGACAGAGAGTGGCTCAACAACCACCTCAGTCAGCTCCTTCAGAACCCTGGGATGCATACCATCCGGCTCCATAGACTTGTATGCATTCGGTGTCATGAGCTGGCCTCAGACTTGCTTTGCCCTTACAGTGGGAGGGGATTTACTCAATCCCAACCTAGAGGTTTAAAGATGCATAGTTCAGGGATGTGAGAAATATTAGAATCTTGGCTGCCAGCAAAGACCAAGGCAAAGAATTCATTCAGTACCTCAGCCTTCTCTTCATCCGTTGAAGCCAGCTCTCCTTTTACATTTGCCAAAGGTGGTACACTCACTTTGACCTGTCTCTTCTGGCCAATGTACCAGCCTTCTTATTGTTTTTGACATCCCTTGTCAAGTTCAGTTCTGCCTGTGCCTTGGCTTTCCTGATCCCGCATCTGCAAGTCTGGACAGCATCTTTGTATTCTTCCCAGGTGACATGCCGTTGTTTCTAGAGCTTGTATGTATCTTTCTTTGCTCTCAGTTTGCCCAGCAGGTCCTTGCTGAACCATGCTAATTTCCTACCTCCTCTATCCGCTTTCTTATTCAGAGGGACAGAGGACTCTTGTGCTCTCAGAAAGGCATTCTTAAGGAGTAACTAGCTTTCCTCAACATTTTTGTTTCTAAGGACAGCATGCCAGGAAATCTCAGCCAACAATTCCTTAAACATCCTAAAGTTTGCTCTTCCAAAGTTCAGGGTCCTGATCCCACTCTGCCAGGCTCACATTCCTCGAGATCACAAACTCAAAGAGGGCATGGTCACTGCAGCCCAGGCTGTCTCCCACCTTAATGCCTTTAATGATCTCTTCCACAGCAGCAGGTGCAGCAATACTTCACCTCTAGTTGGTCTGTCCAATACCTGAACCAGAAAGTTTTCATCAGTAGATTTCAGAAGTCTCCTGGATCTCTTGCAGCTTGCTGTGTGTTTTTTCCAACAGATATCTGAATGATTGAAGTCTCCCACCAGAACAAGAGCCTGTGACCATAATGCTTCCTGCAGCTGAAGCAAGAAGGCATCATCAACAGGCCCTTCTTGATCAGGTGGCCTGTAATATATCTCTATCACCAGCTGGTCTTCATTAGTCCTATCCCTAATTTTGACCCACAGGCTCTCAACCTATTCCTGGCTGTTTCTCAGAAGGAGCTCCTCACAGTCTATTCTCTCTTTGACATAGAAAGCAACTCCACCTTTCCTCCTTTGTCTATCTCTTCTAAAAAGCTGATATCCCTCAATGGTGCTATCCCAGATATGGGAGTCATCCCACCATATTTCGATGATAGCAACAAGGTCATAATTTTCTAAGTGCATCATGGTTTCTAACTTCTTCAGCTTATTTCCCACGTTGTGTGCATTGATTTAAGGCATTCAGCTGGGCTTTCTGTCTCACTGCCTTTCTAGAGGATCTAGGATCTCCTAGAGCAACAGCATCTCCCTGCCTTTTTCCATCTCTTTGTACTCCACCCTCTTCACCCATCAAGTTCAGTATGAACCCTTGAACTATCCACTCAATCCCAGTGGCCCTCATTTTGTTCCCTTCGTACCAAGTTTAAAGACCTTTTAATGAGTCCCACCAGTTCTTGGGCTAGGATCCTTTTACCTGTTGGAGTCAGGTGAGTTCCATCTGCAGCAACTGGTCAGAGTCTTGTAATAACTGATAGCAGTGCTACACAAACACACAGAAATTCTTGTACATATTTTCAAGAGACAAAGGCTGTATCCTTGAGTTGAATGCTTTCTCCAAGGAGTTCGTTCTTAGAGCATCCAGAAGGACCACACTGGTACTGAAATAGACTTGTCAACAGCATCTGTTGGTTTGATTCTCTGGGAGATGGTGGGAAGGAAGTTGTATGTTCTACACTGAACACTTCTTAAAAGTGAAGGTAGAGTATTGTAACTCTAAACTTGTAACTTCTAGAGCTTCTCAGAAAAGTATTTGGAAGTTGTAATTTCATAAAGCTATCCTGTATCCTCATACTATGTACAGTGTACTCACAAAATATTTCAAAGTTGTGTTTTAAAGCAAAATAAGACCAATAACAAAAACAAACAACAAACAAAACAAAACAAAAAAACACCACAACAAATATATATATATGTATATATTTCACTCAATTTCTTTCAGAGATAGTTATCACATCTTAGAATAAAATTATTTAGATAAAACTGTCTTGTCTACTCTTTACATACACGTAAGAAAGTGAGTTGTAAAGATGGCATTCATTCTTGCACCTACTTGCAACTGCACACTGCACACAAACATGACCACTGCCAGCAATTTCCTTTGGTTTCCCGAGGATAGATTTGGATGTTAATACACTATTGCTGTTAACAGTACACTCACTAGTGAGTGTGTTGGGGCTCTCATCCAATTAGCATATCATGTGCCTATGTGCGATTTGGAGGTAAATAACCTACACCGAAGCATGAACAGGGCTCAGAAACCCCAAGGTTCATAGTGGAAGAGGATGCAAAACACTCCAAGGTTTCATAAGCCTAGTTTCTATCTCTCCGTTGTCCCAGAGTATAATTTTGGCTTATATCAATAAAAGACTGATGTTATTGAAAATCCAGTATGTGTGCACAATAGATTCACAAAAATTCAGTGTCTTCCTCTGAACAATAAGAAAGAATATCCCTATAAAAAGAAGAAAATGACAACAACAATAAAGTAAAATGAAACAAAAATGCATATATATGTTGTAATGAATTACTGTAAAGAACATAAATTAAACTATGAATCATAATCTATATATTATATATTCATTTTACATATGAAGCATAATCTATATAAAATCACTTACTTAGTATATAATGAAATTACCACTCGTTTTGTTGTTGAATGCGGGAATGTTGTTTCTCAGATCATGTCAGATAGTATATTCCACTAGTTTTAGTCAAAAATTGTACAGTTGTCCATTTTCACACAAGACTCTACTTTCTGCAATGCTGGAAATACTCTAACAGTGTTTGAACATTGTGAATACAGTTCTTTGTCATCAATACTCAGAAGACAAGATCTAAAATTCACTGGCTTTAATAATACAAGGCTACTCTGAAAGTAATAGCCTCTATTTTATTATGTTGGCCCAAGACATCGAAAGTGGATGTTGTTGATATGGTAGTAGAGATTGAACCTTCCCACTAATATTCCATTACATTTTATTGCTGTGTGACAGATGGAAGAAGGGCAGTCTAACAGAATGGCATCTGACATGGAAGTGTGTATGAAATAAACATGTAGAATTGAATAGCTCCACATGGAAAACAATTACACCCATTGATATTCATCGATGTTTGCTGAACATTTGTGGAGACCAAACAGTGGATGTGACAGCAGTGAGGCTGTGGATAATGTATTTCAGCACCGGAAACAATGGATCACATTTGTTGGTGCTTATTTTTATGAGCATGGAATGCAGGCTCTTGTTCACTGCTAATGGTCATGCCTATGCTGAAAGACAGCGTTTTGTATCTGAGAACTTACTCTGTCAAATAATGTTATTGTGCTCTTTGTATCTGCTGTAGTTTTCATGTAAATGAATAGGAGGCACTACTTCCAGACTAACCTGTGTAGATGCTGTGTCTTCTTTTCTTTAGGATCTTAAATGGACACTGTCTATAAAAAAAAAAGTCCTCTTTAATTCCCTTCTAATTAATTCAAAGTCTATAGATGATCATAAATTTGTGGATTCACATAATTTATCTTAATCTGATGACAAAAATGGTAGGCATCCAGACAGGTCTTTAATATCTCCATGAAAGGAGATCCCACAACCTCTCTGGGCAGCCTGTTCCGGTGCTCTGTCACCCCTACCACAAGGAAGTTCTTCTGCATATTTATATGGAACTTCTTATAGACAAGTTTTAGGCCACTGCTCCTTGCCCAGTCACTATGCACCACCAAGAAGAGCCTGGCCTTATCCATTTGCCTCCTAGCTACCTTTAGATATTTATAAACATTAACCAGATCCCCTCTCAGTCTCCTTTTCCCCAGGCTAAACAGACCCAGGTTACTCAGCCTTTCCTCACAAAGGAAATACTCCAAGACCTTTCTGAAGACTGGAGTGACATCTGCTATCCTCCAGTCCTCAGAAACCACTTCTGTTTACCAAGAACTTTCAAAGATGATAGAGAGTGGTTCAGCAACCACCTCTGCCATCTTCCTCAGCATGGGTGAATTCCACTGAGGCCCATGAATTTGAGAACTTTAATTTTGGCTGGACAATCTGACCAGATCCTCCTTGATCAATGGGAAGTCTTCCTTATCCTAGACTCTCTCTCTTACCTCCAGAACGTGTGATTCATAAAGAAATACCCTAAAAATTTCCAAAGGTATTTTCTGTTAACCTGCAACTGTTTCAAAACAGCATATTTTGACTTTTTTTTCCCACTGTTCTCATTTAAAAATATTGCAATAGATATCCATAGTACATCCTTATTACAAAGTAAATTTAATACAGCGAATCTATAAGTTTCAAAAATTCATTTTGAATTATTGTGAAATGGCAATGCCAAGATTGTCACAAGAACAAATTATTTTGTTTTGTGATTTTTTTCCTCATTGTTCTGAAATTGTCATAAAGATGGATTCTAGAGTGTTCAGCTTTCTTTTTGTAGCCTTTGTTACAACTACTGTCTGGTTTTGTGCCAACCTTTGTCATTAAGAACAAGAATGAGACTACATTATGAAAAATAAAATGTACCAAGCATAAAAATTCTGTGATAGCTCATTGTTATGACAAAGAAATCAGTGAGAAAGAATGACAAAAAATTCATCAATTATAATGATAATCCCATTATTGTGACAGAAAGTGGAATTACATTTTGTACATTGACATAGCTGAGGAATGACTTGAACTTAAGTCATTCATATCTGGAAATTCATCTATTTTACTGGAAAACAAGAACTGGTAATCTGACTACTGATAATGGATAATTGATATACTCTGATATTCTAAAATTATTCTGCTCATTTTTTTTAGTTATTTTCTAATATTTTCACAATACATACACACATACACACATATACATACACATGTATTCTCTTCCATAGTGAGGAAATTTGTACCATCAGCTCTTAATCTCCCAGTACAAATCTCTCTGAAAGGAGTCTTAGTGAACACAAGTGCAATAGTATTTAGAAAACTCCTCTGACCAGTTACTGTCTCTTCTTATTTTGTTCATGGTGTGTATATATCAAAGTCCAGCAAAAGCATGGGTATGCACATAAAGGACTGAGGACTCATATTATGTTAACTTGTTCAGGTATACTATGTAGGAAGCTTTTTAGCAACAGAAAGACAGTTACAGCACCCTCCGTGTGTCAGCAGGAGCACTAGAAAGCCTATTTGATTGTGGAGACAGCAAAGGATAGCACATGGGGTGCTTTCACTGATTTGTGGCTATCTCAAAACAGCTCAATCCATGGCAAATTTTAAAAGCAAAATCTGAGAAGCTTATAAACCCTCCCAATATCAAGTAGAAGCAATGTTCAGGCAGTAGAAAATTTCAGTTGATAAGAAACTCTCTTCTGAACCTAAACTTCAATAGTTTGTCTAAGTATCTTGCCGAAGACAAGATAAATAAGACAGTCTTGCTTTTTTTGATTCAGATTCCTGTGTTTCTGATGTAAGCCCTATCATTACTCAAATATGTGTTCATTCAGAGATCATTTTGAACTCATAACTAAAATGATGGACTTTTCTCTGGCTCTACTCCTTTACAAAACAATTGAAGAAAAAAGAAAAGTGCTCCTTAGTTTCAAAGATCCAGTTGCTTCATTAGATTTGTGACTGTGCAACTGGAAAACATTAAAGAGCTTGCTTGTTAGCTGGATATCCATAAAAAAAAGCAGTGAAGTCCTGGAGATTTCTCTCCCACTCTGTGAATTCTTTCCACAGTACAGCTGTGTAGAGACAGAGATGAGAACTGACTTGAAATTAATCCTTTTTATGGCTAAATGTAGTAAGTCAGATTAGTATAATGGTCCATGCTCCCTTCATTAGAGTTGTTTCATTGTGAATAAATCAGAATACTAGGATGTCTAATACAATAGAGCATTCTAAATAGAATAATAGAATTATATATACTATATATGCAATACATAATTATATATACAACACAGGGATATTGAATCTTGGGAAATGGGCGTATGATTTATGATTTTATTTTATTTTATTTTATTTAGTTTTGAAAGTTCTGAATTAAATTTGAAATGAAAAAAAGGATTAATGCCTCAAAATTATACTATGACTGCAGATAATTTTCCTCCTGCTACGACTTACAAAAAAAATGTACTAAAAACGTTCAGTTATAGAGTTTACACTGTTGCCATATGATCACCAAGTTAGTCAGAGCTCTTTTATACAGTTTTGCCACGTGATTCTCATGCTAGAACTACTGCTAAATCTATTATTACTAACTGTGTTATACACAGTGATTTAAAAAGTACTTTTTCTATCAGTGAAAGTGTGGGATGAAAGACAAAATGAAATAGAGAAGAACTTTCTGTAGTTTGGCACCCAAAAATGTTTGACTGATTGTTATCCAGCTGAACTGGTGGAAGGGTAGAACAATTTTGCATTTCAAATTACAAATGGAAGACAATTCTATATGCTAATTTTTCATCTAATGTTTTGTTATTGTTTTGACATATGGTGAGTAGAAGGAATTTGTTAAAACTTACAGTAAATAAAGTCATGGATCTTAGTTTATATTATTAAAAATTAATTTCACAGAATAAATAAGTACTTCCTAACATAAATTGCAAACAATCACTAAAAGGAATAAATATGAAGTATTTCTAAATAACACCTCCAATATTTTGGAACTTCAGTAAGATATTATCTGATTACTATATCCTTATTTCTTACCATACCTTAGGAAGAAAAGTAAAGAAGTTGCAAAAAATAACTTAATACTTGGCAACAAAAAGTTAATGAGAGACAGTGGATGATCATCCTGTTCATCTCAGAAAGACTTTTTTAGTAGTTCACAGCAGCAGGGACCTGTCTTGGAAAAATGTATTGATTCTTGGAGTAAACTTACAAAAAAAATCTTATTCGCTAACGATAGAAATTATACAAGGTGTATTTATTATCCTTTTTTTTCTTTCTTTTTCTTTTTCTTCTTTTTTTTTTTTTAATGTTTCATAATATTTTGATGTCATGATACACAGGCAATGGTTATATGGTTGTTTGACAAAAGAAGATTCTATAAAAATACAAAACCATGTCATTCACAAACTTACATGAAACAGATAATTTTTTTTACCAGTGAAGATATAGATAGCATTTTAATATCTAAAATATAATTTTAACCGACATTCTACAATATATCGAAATAGAGAAATAGAGCTAAAGACTTCATAAATGGTGTTCTTTGTTTTTCCTGTATTTACTTTCTCGTTCAAATCATTGTGTAGCCAAGCCCTGAATAAAAATGTTTACATAAACATATAGCTGAATGATTGTTAAACTCAATCAATACTCATATTTTTTCCCCAAAAATATTATAATTTATTCCCTCAATTGAAAGAATTAAAATGTGATTTTTTTCTATATCACTACTTATGCACTGTTGCTTTGTATGTGATCATGAGGAAGTTCATCAGAATCACAAGGATCCGCAGAATTAAATACTTAATTTGTTCATGGGGAATAATATGCAAAATAACAGTATAATCATATTAAGTTTTCTCTGGAAAATCATGTGCACGGTGACCATAACATTCCAAATTAAAGTCCCACAGTTTAAATTCAGCATGATTACCTCAGGTGATGATAATGTTCTCATGACATTTAGTCCACTCAAACTGTGGTGTCCTGAATGTTAAGGTAAACTACTTGCTGAAATGTGTATTAAACTAAAGAAAAGATGGTTTTTTTTATTATTTAATACATTCATACATATTCAGCAAACATTAAAGAAAATGTAGAAGTACCACTAGAACATTAATAATTAGGGGAGCTAGATGAATAGTGTGCTAATGGGATTCATACAATCTTAAGATTTTGGACAGAGTGGGATCGTTAACATATTTTGCATTAACATGATTCAATCTCAGTAAGCATTTTCTACTGCACAACAGCCTCTAGATCTATTATTATTTATTTTTAGGAATCTCTCATTTTCCTTTGCAACTAAGTAATACTTTTTTTTTTTTCCCTATTGACATTTTTTGGCTAAATTTATACCACTCTTCATCCTTGGATTTCCCTCCTTGGAACACAATAGAATCATTAGAGTTGGAAGGCCATCTGGTCCAACTCCCCTGCAGTGAACAGGGACACACAGATCTAGATCAGATTGCCCAGAGCCTTATCCAGCCTCATCTTGAAAGTTTCCAGGGACAGGGCATCAACCACATCACTGGGCAACCTGTTGCAGGGCCTCAGCACAAAAAGATTTTTTCCTTATATCTAACCTAAATTTACCCTCTTTGAGCTTGAAAACATTTCCCCTCATTCTGTCACCACAGACCCTGTTAAACAATCTGTCCCCATCTTTCCTGCTGCTCTCCTTTAAATAGTGAAAGGCCACTATGAGGTGATGTGATGGCTTTATGTTTTTTTTTTTTTTGGTTTTCAGTATTCCACATCAAAACATCATGTACTGGAATTAAAGTGTTAATGCTCCATTTCCAGGTACCTATCCCTATACATTAAGGAAGTCATGGAATCTGACTCTTCTGGGTGGGGCGGTCTCTTACTGCCTGGCAGTGGGTGCTGGAGGGTGCTTTCCTAGCCGTTCCAAACTTTTCAGGTTTGACTCGGTCTCAGGAACTCTCTCTCTCCTATCTTATTTGATTTATTAGTCTCAATTTCAATTAGATTGTATTATACTGTGTTACCTTGCATTCCGATATCATAGTTAGTAAAATAAGTTTACCTCCATAGATTGTTGCCGCTGTTTGTTTTTTTTTCCTCCCTTCCCTCCTTCCCATTTTATGGGGCCAGGGGGTGGGGGGAGGGGCAGGGGCCTACTGCCCTCTGTCACAGGCATAGATTGATCTAGTTAACTCCGTGACAGGTGACCTTGCAGCCTTCTCTTCTCCAGGCTGGAGAGCTCCAGCTCTCTCAGTCTGTCCCTTGTAGGAGAGATGTTCCATTCTAGGGATTATTTTTCTGGCTACACTCCAGAAGATCTCTCCTGAACTGTGGTCTCCACATCTGGATGCAATACTTCAGATGATGCCTCACCAGTGCAGAGTAGAGGGGCAGGATCCTTTCACCCCCCTGTTTGTACTGATAGTGGATGTTGCCTTGACACAGATGCAAGACTTTGCATGTGGATTTGTTGAACTTCATGAGATTCTCCTTTGCCCACTGCTCAGGCCTGTCAGTGTCTCTCTGGATGGCATCCCATCTCTCTGGTGTCTTGACTGCACCCCACAGCTTGGTGTCATGAATTCATTGGTGTCAAGAACTCACTGTTCTTTCACTAGTAATCTTAACAAATACCTTGGATATGAGAGAGGTATATTGGTATATCTCCTGCAAGAGAAGTTCAAAAACGATGACCTGGAAAATAATCAATTAACAGAATCACAGAATCGTAGGAGTTAGAAGGAACCACAAGAAACTGAGCCCAAACCTACTGCTAAGGTGGGTTCCCTACAGCAGGTTTCACAGCAAGTAGGCATCCAGGCAAGTCTTGAATATTTCCAGACAGGGAGATTCCACAAGTTTTCTGGGCAGCCTGTTCCTGTCTGCCATCACTCTGATTGAAGAAGCTCTTCACTGCTTTAGTACGGCATGTCCTCCTGTGTTCCAATTTCTGCCTGTTACCTCTTTCTCTGCTGTTGTACACCACTGAAAATAGTCAGCCCCCATTGACTTGACTCCCACACTTCAGATGTTTATAAACAGTGATGAGACCCCTGTTCAGCTTTGTCTTCTCCACACTGAAGTGTCTCAGGTCTTTCCTGTACAGGAGATGCTCCAGACCCTTAACCATCTTTGTTGTCCTCCACTGGACTCTATCCAAAATATTCCTGTCTTTCTTGAACTGATGAGCCCAGAAGTGGACACAGTATTCCATAACTGATGAGCCCAGAAGTGGACATAGTATTCCATATGTGGCTAGGGCAGATAGAGGGGAAGGAAGGATCACCTCCCTCAACCTGCTGGCCATACTCTTTTTTTTTGCCAACAATTATTCATCAGCAACTCAGAAGACTGATTAATCTTACTGTCTGTTTTAGATAAAAATGTGAATGTTGTAGGAGTATTTTCTTGAATTCCCTCAATACTGACAATTGAATGGAAGAAACTCATTGAAAGAACTGCAAAATGTAGTAGCAGACTATTCTTACAATACTAGAAACGGTATAATAATTTCTGGGAATTGAGAGGCCTCTGTTGTTGATATCTCAAAAACTGTTTCATGACTGGTGATCATGAAGAATCTGAGTGAACAGTAGAAGTTTTTTCGCAGAGGAACTGGTGAGGTTCTGGAACAGCTTGCCCAGAGGGGTTCTGGATGTCCTATCCCAAGGCATTTAAATCCAGGTTGGATGGGACCCTGGGCAGTCTGAGCTGGCAAACCTGCCTATGGCTGGCAAACCTGCCTATGGCAGGGAGTTGGAACTTGATGAGCCTTGAGATCCCTTCCAACTCAAGCCATTCTATGATTCTATGGTTTGCCATGCTGTTAAAATTAATACAGTCAGAATGAAAAATGTGGATATTGCAAAAAGCCTTTTGGATTTCCACATGCTTAATGCTCTCTATTCATGTTTAAAAATTGTATTTAGGTAAAAGTACACAAGCAAGGTTTGTTAATAGATAACTAAATTATTCAGTTTGGGTTTTCTTCTTAATTATGGAAGTATGAAGGAAATACAGCAAAGGGTCTGAAAGCAAATATGAGCAGAAATTGACATCATTAAAGAAAAAACAAATCAACAAACAAACCTCATACTTCTGTTTATTCCCATACTCTCTTCTCTTTTTTTTATTTCTTTCCTATTCAAACACATTTTATTAGTGGGAAACAAACTTGGAAACAGAACCTTTCCTATTTCTTCCCTAATCACAGCTTCATTCTTCTCTCTAGTCAGCATAGAGGTGGATGAGGTCAAACTGTTTCTTTCTGCTATACTTTGCTCTCACACTTTCTGTGCTCTAGAATGAGCTTTTTTCTACACAGGATGCATAGAGGTCTTCCCTGCTGCCAGTAGCAGGATGCCTAAAGATGTTCATTAGTGAATGATACCAATGTTGCAGGTATCCTTGCAGAAAGAGCAGAAATTTGAGGGCTGAAAGAAGTGGACTCATCCCAGCTTGACAAGATCTGGAGCTGCAAGCCTTGGATGCAGGCTCATACTTCTAGGATAAGTGTCTTCAGGGAGAGTAGCCTGGTAGGCTGCTACAAGCTTTCACTTGTAATTTGTAGGATTCAAGATGGAATTGCTCTCATTATGTGAGAAAAAGTCAATGCAAACCTAGCAGTTATTATTTTAAACATTTTGTTTGGACAGCTAAAGCACCAAGTAGCCTTTGCATCACTACATTGCTAGTGGAGTATATTCCTCTTATCTTTTAGTGGAATTTATTTCTGACAACTTCTAGTCCTAGGTGATCAAAATAGCAGTTAACTGGTTTTTGTTTGTTTGTTTGTTTGTTTGTTTTTTATTTAATCTGATTTTAGTTGACTTTTATCTGTTGTTTTTATTTTCTGGATATTTTACAAATATTTAAATATGCCATGAAAGGCTAAGTTTAGCACTTAGAGGGTTAAAAAATAATAATAATAATACTGCCAGAACTAATCTAATAATTGTCAAAAAGAGGAAAAATTGTAATTGATATTTGTAAGCAATAGATTTTAAGGCAGTATCTATAAAGTCTTATCAAAATGCACTTTTTTGCAACTTCTACTCTGGTAGCACATGAAATTCTTTGCTTGTGGACCTGCCGTTTTATGGGAACTACAAAGTCACCGTGCCTGCCAATTACTACATACATACTTTTAGGCATCAATAAAAATTATTCTGTTAAAAAAAAAAAAGCATATTAATTTAAGCTCTTTTGTGAAGTATAAAAATTATTCTGCAAGCCTCCATAAATGCATCAAGAAGTGCTTAAATTACAGGCAAATGTCACCATGAATGTAGGCTGTTTTTATTTGCTTTTTGTAGCTTTGTAATCTATTTAAATCAGTTGGCTAATAATAATAAAATAATAATAATAATCAAATCCCAGGGATTAATGGCAAATAAATAAATAAATAAATAAATAAATCACTGCAGATCTGGGACTGAAAATAGGCTTTAAGCATATCAATTTTACTTAAAATAGGGAAGCTAATTATTATCAGCAGTGTGTTGTAAAGGAAAGAAAATAAAGCATTAATTTAGAACATTTATTCGTTTCCTCCTCCCATTCACATTAGAGTAATTCTCTAGGATGTAAAGGTTCCAACAACAAACCAACAACATTGAGTTGAAATTCTCTGCCATTTGTGATGTGTCTTCATAGGAAATATTTTTTAGAATGAAAATTATCTCTAGAAGGACTTCATATGAATATGTCATATGTATCAAAATTGCATATTTGGTATTGATCCAAATTTTTCATTATTTATCTGTGTGTTCAGAATTGAGAATGAATGGCCAACTACTCTTTATATTCAGAGATAAGACCAAGTCTACTGAAAACCAGTGAGAGGAACAGGTAGAGAGCTGTCCTTCATCTGAATTTTGGGGATACTTCATTACCTCATATACCTTCTGAGGACTTTTTTTTTTTTTTTTTTTTTTCTTGGGAGGTGGAAGGTTTTGAGATGATGTACACTTCTAGCCAGTGAAGAATTGACTGAACATTTACATGTATTTTTTGTCTAATCTTTATAACAAAGGTGGATACTAAAAAGATAAAGGACGAGCAGATGGAGAGGGGTTGTAATTTTGCAACTTCGACTTGTTTGAAAGTCTTTTATTTTGAGAATTGTTCTCATGCCCGCATGTACATGTGTGGCTGCATTTACTAGCATGCAATCATTTTCCTAACATTTTAAAGGAATTCTATTTATTGAATAAAATAATAAACTTCTTTTAATGAGGATGTATAAACCACGCAACATATTCAAAATAGAGCTCTTAATCCTGCTTCTGATTAATATTTTGTAGACTGAATATTCAACATATTTTTACATATTTTCTCTATGGCTTCTATGAATCTTTCTTTGCTTGAAGTCAGGTGCTAGCAAAAGTGATTACAATCCTTGGCTTTCTGGCTTTTTAGTCAGTGATCTGAGTTCTGACACACATATTCAAACAAACAAACAAACAAAAAACTGACAAAAGCAAAAACACCACCACCAACAAAAACACACAGAACCCTAAAGGCTGAAACTGTGGCAGTGTTACTGTTCTTGCGCCTTGGAAATCAGCCTAGGAGTTATATCTCTTTTTTTTCTTCATGCTATTTAAAAGTACTTGCCACACTGCCACCTTATGGCCAATGTAGTTTTTCCTTCGAGCTTGTGCCTTGCTTCTTAAGCATTTCAGGTACTTTCCACCTCATACTATGCAATTTAAAGTTAAGGTCCTCCATTCTGAGAAAAAATGTCTACCTTTAGTTTAAACTGATATGTCATTTCTTGACTGGCTTTGCACCTCAAATTGTAAGAACACAGAAAAAGGACACATGAGAGACACAATATTGGATGAGTATTAAACAGCGAATCTCATTTTTTTAGTAACAATGTGAAACTTTACTGATGACTGCTAAGTCACTGTATCTTTTTTGAATTGTTAACATCAAACAAAATAAATAAATGAAAGCCAAATCCATGAAATAACTTTTTTTTCCACCTCCCTTTCCACTGCATCTGTGAAGCAGAGAGAAAAGCAGCCATAGAAATAAAATTCCTTCAAAACATTATGGAAATAATTGTATGCCCAGGCATGAAAACAATTCTCAAAATAAAACTTTCAAACTATTGATTCTATGATTCTAAGTTGACCTATGATTCTATGATTCTGTGATTTGAAGTTGCAAATTCACAAGGCCCCTTCATCTGTTCCTCTACTCCTCTGTCCTTAAAATTATCTTAATTAAAAGACATTCAAAAATAAAAGTGATCCCATAGTATAATACATGGTTCTGAATACATTCAAATTTCTCAGTTGTATGCAGAGTATCTTGAAGTGAAACTATGCATCGTTCCTTACTTAAATAATTAAATATGAAGTATATGTCTGCCAAAGATGTACCTGGACATAAATGACTTACTTTTATAAAACACATTAAGATTTATATTAGGCAGAATAACTTATCCCTCATGGGAATAATAATTATCACTCAAATTATCGAATACTTTTGTTTTATAAATCCTCCAAACAAAATTCTGTCAAACAAGGTTTGGGGAAAAGTAGATCTCTAATGCAAGATCAGGAACTCAACAACGGCAATAGCAGGCACTGAACAAGGTGAATGTTAAAAACAAGCATGTTGCAGCAAACAATATCTGACAGTTTTGATTTTAAAAAATGAAGAAATTATTGTGCATCTGGTATTATTATTATTTGAATAAAAATGTTCATTAAAGCCTATGAAAATATAATCAAAAAAGACAGGAACATGAGTTTAACATGCTACAATAGCACAATTTGAAAAATAATATTTATAATACTTATTATTCAAGAGAAACAAATACTATTCCATAATTATGGTACTATAACTGAACTTCATTATTTCAGTTGTTTATGTAACTGCAAATCTCTTTAACAGGCATGATAGGAAAACTTTTCACAAACATCTGAAATTCAATATCAATCAATGTACTCTAACTTTTGTTATGTCTAACTCATACTCTCATGGAAGGATTCATGCAAACAAGTAGCTTTGCTGTAATATTATAGAAGTGAATTCAAAAGAATTTTTGAATGGAGTTGTGAGAATGTGTTAGGTTGTTGTTTTTTGTTTTTGTTTTCCCACTTCAGTATTCATTCAGATGTAGGCAGAAGTGTGAGCCCGCGTAAAAATACTAGTAGCAAAAAATAGACCTATCCACCTTTTCGACATTCTCTTTCTCATTATATTTGATTTATTAGCTTCAATTCTAATTATATTGTATTATGACGTGTTATCTTGCATTTGATATGATATTTAAATTAGTTTGTTTCTCCTCAGATTGTTGCCCCTGTTTTTAATTATTTTGGGGTCCCCTGTTCCCTTTTTCTGGAGGCGCAGATTTTGCAAAATCCCTCTGCCCCACTAGTCATGGAGCTGGGTCGAACCAGCCTGTAAACCGTTGACATTCTTGGTGGAGAATGCGGGCAACCAACTGCTTTTTAGCTTTTTAGAACAAATCTCTCTCTGCTCTCAGAGAGTTTCGTTGGGAAAGTTTATCTCTTTCACAGGTGCTCACTGAAAACTTGACCTTGAAAGTCCAGGCGGACTGCCAATATTCTAGGATATTTGTATACTTTGAGCCTTGCTATCTTGCTTCTGTAAAGAGAGAGAGAAAAAAAAAAAAAAAAAAAAAAGCTTTCTCTTCTAAAACTGCCTTTCAAGGGTCTGCATGCCATAGTTTTTTTCTTTTTTAATGCTCAAAACATACTGGGTCTTAATTAAGTTTGCCACTTTGCTCTATGGAGCTATAGGTATATACAATTGATTGAAAACACTGATGGAAATATTTGCCTGGTATTTGCAATGTGGCATACAACTCCAGAAGGAGCTGCTAATTTTACAGAACTTGGGATTTTTAAGCAGGCTCCCAGTCTCTCCTTTGAATCCTTTATGCAGTTTTTGAATGCTCATCTGATCACATTGTCAATCTCCCTAAACGTACTGTTCATCATTTCACTCAGTATTTGTATCTGTCATATTTTGAGGAAGTTTTCCCCAAAACCAGAGAATACTCAGTGCAGGGAGTGTGGAGAGGCTTGGGAGAGACTTTAGAGAGATGGACATCTTCGGTGTCATGGAACTTTACTCCTGGACACCTGAAAGACCCTGAGAGCTTAAACAGATATTTGAGACATGGATGTTGTGGCTCAGGCAGATCTGAGGAGGCACAAATGACTTGGGGCCTGGCTAATGCTTATCGGGCCTTATTCAGTACCATCCCAGAGAGGGAGAGAGTTTGTGAAAGTGAGAGAGAGTGTCTGAGAGCTGAAAGGGAGAGTCTCAGGGAGACGGTACAAAATGAACGAGAGAGTCTCCAAGCTGAAAAGGAGAGTTTCTAGGAGAGACTCCAAGCAGAGAGGGAGAATCTCCAAACTGAGTGAGAGAGTCTCCAAGCTGAAAGGGAGAGTTTTCAGGAGAGACTCCGAGCTGAGAAGGAGAATCTCCAGGCTCAGTGAGAGAGTCTCCTAGTTGAGAGAAAAGACCTCCAATCTGAGAGAGATGCCCTCCGAATCGAGAGACTCCCTGCAATTCCAAAGACAGAGTCTCCAAGGCGAGACAGAGTGTCTCTGAGCTGAGAAAAAAAGTCTCCAAGCCAAAAGGGAAAATCTGCGAGCTGAGAGAAAGAATCTCCAATCTCAACGAGATGTCTTCGAATCCAAGCGAGATTCCCTTCAACCCAAACTCGACACCCTCCAATCTGAACGGGACACCCTCCAAACTGAGCGAGACACCCTCCAATCTGAACTAACTGCTCTCATAATCGGACAAGACAGACTCCGAGTGGGGCTAGAGGGTGAGAGCATTGGAACTGACCAACCTGATCAACTACAGGAGGCACCACAATTGATGTCAGTTGCCCCTGTGAGAGGATGGAAAATGAAACGAATCTCGATTCAGAAGAGAAAAAGAGGAGCAAAGAGGTCCAGAGGAGTAGCTCCAAGATCCAGGGGAAGTGCCCCTGAGTCCAGGGGAGGGACCCTCAGTAAGACCACGGTCACTAATGCCTATAAGGGCAACAAGAAGTCCTGAAAGAGTAAGAGGTAATTGTTGATCGATCTCTGAAAATGAATGAAATTTGAAGTCCGAGAAAAGACTTTTCACGTCACCCAAATGAGCCTATTGTCACCTGGTTACTTCGATGCTGGGACAATGGGGCCAACAGTGTGTGGCTAGATAGTAGAGGAGCTCACCAACTGGGTGGCATTGCTAGAGACTCAGCCATTGACAGAGGTATTAGTACACGCCAGAACCAGGCCTTCACCCTCTGGAAGAGGATGCTGTTAGCTGTAAAAGAAAGATACCCCTTCAAAGATGATCTGATGCCTGAGAAAAAGAAATGGACTGATATAGAAAAAGGCATCTGTTATTTGAGAGAATATGCTGTGGTGGAAACGCTACATAGCCCTGATTTCATTCCTGATGAGCCCGACCAAGAGACGATCCTGAGAGAGTCAGATTACACCAAACATGTGGTGTACATTCACAAAGACTGCACCAGAAAGGTATGCTAGTACATTAGCAGCAATGTATGGCAGAGGGGAAAGAAGACCCCTTATAAATGAACTGATTAATAAACCTCAAGGCTTTGAGTTACATTTAAGCCCTCTGCGAGTTTGTGTTTCAGCCATCGCAAAAGTAGCTGAAAAGCTGAACAGAATGGAAAGCAAACAAGAAGATATAATAGACAAACTATCAACTGTGCCTAATGCTGATGGATCCATGGTGGTAATAGATGCATCCAATGGGGACCAGAATTCCCAAAACAGCCTACTGGAGGGGCTGATCAACTTGGTTTCCTCCCAGCCAGTGTCATCCAACATCTCAGCTATCAAAAGAAGACGTCCTCCTGCTTGAGCAAGTGACAACAGTAAGACTACGTCATGTTTTGCCTTGTGGCATTACCTATGTGACCATGGAGAAGATATGAAGAAGTGGCATGAACAACCTACTCCTGCGCTTCAAGCACGGGTTAGAGAATTACAAGACAAATCAACCACCAAGGTGAAATTCTCCAAAAAGGTGATTGCTCCAGTTGCTGCAGACAACGGAGGTAATAAATAAAGGTGCCCAATGCTTTATCTTTATACTGACTCATGGATGGTAGCAAATGCCTTATGTGGGTGATTACAGCAGTGGGAACAGAACAACTGGCAAAGAAGGGGTAAACATATTTGGGCTGCTGAACTGTGGAAAGATACTGCTGCCTAAATAAAGAATATGGTTGTAAAGGTGTGCCATGTAGATGCTCATGTGCCCAAGAGTCAGGCTTCTGAAGAACAGAAAAATAACCATCAGGTAAATCAAGCTGCCAAAATTGAGGTGGCTCAAATAGACCTGGACTGGCAGAACAAGGGTGAATTATTTCTAGCTCGGTGGGCGCACGAGACCTCGGGCCATCAAGGAAGAGATGCAACATACAAATGGGCTAGAGACCAAGGAGTGGACTTAACTATGGATGCTATTACACAGGTTATCCATGACTGTAACACATGTGCTACAATTAAATAAGCCAAGAGGATGAAACCTCTCTGGGGGGAAGGGTGGTGGCAAAAGTATAAATATGGGGAGGCATAGCAGATTGACTATATCACCTTGCCACAATCTTGCAATGGTAAGCATTATGTGCTTACTATGGTAGAGGCAGCCACTGGGTGGCTTGAAACATATGCAGTACCTCATGCTGCCACCCGAAACACCGTATTGGGTCTGGAGAAACAAGTCCTGTGGTGACATGGCACCCCAGAAAGAACTGAGTCAGATAATGGGACTCATCTCAAAAATTCCCTTGTAAATACTTGGGCCAAAGATCATGGCACTGAATGGATTTATCATATTCTATCCCCTATCATGCACCAGCTTCTGGTAAAATTGAACGCTACAATGGGTTGTTAAAAACCATGTTGAAAGCAATGGGTGGCGGAACATTTAAGCATTGGGAGAAGCATTTGGCAGAAGCCACCTGATTGGTCAATACTAGAGGATCGATCAATCGTGATGGTCCTGCTAGCTCCCTACATACTATCAAGGGGATAAGGTCCCTGTAGTACATGTAAAGAACATGTTGGGAAAAGCAGTTTGGGTCTTTCCAGCTTCTGGGAAGGGCAAACCTCTTCATGGAACTGTTTTTGCCAGGGACCTGGGTCCACGTGGTGGGTGATGCAGAAAAATGGGGATGTTCAGTATGTAACACAAGGGAATTTGAGGTTGAGGGAGTGCAGTCAGTAATTCCATGTATATATATAGGTTTGTGTGTGAGCGTGTTTAATGTTTGGTAATTATATTTTGTTTGTATATATTAAGTATGATGTAGTGATGTAGAATAAGGGATGGAATGTTATGGTTTTGTGATTTTTGGTTTTCGGTATTCCACATCATAACATCACATAGGGCACTGGGAGTTTAACTGTTAATGTTCAAGCTCTGGGTACCTGCCTGGAAGAGAAGAAGAACTACATACCCCAGGGGACTTTGCGGTCACAGAGAGGAGATATAACTCCTGGCAAGGTCACCTGATGCATTCTTCTTCATCTGCTCTTCTTTGTCCGCTCTTTTTCGTCAGCTCTCCTTCTGTCTCCCTGCCGCTCAACCGGACTGCGCATCTCACCTCAGCATTGTGGTGAGGCCTATCCACCTTTCGGACATTCTCTCTCTCATTATATTTGATTTATTAACTTCAATTCTAATTATATTATATTACGGTGTGTTATCTTGCATTCCGATAATATATTTAGTATATTAGTTTGTTTCTCCTTAGATCGTTGCCACTGTTTTTAATTATTTTGGGGTCCCCTGTTCCCTTTTTCCGGAGATGCAGATTTTGCAAAATCCCTCCGCCCCGCTAGTCAAAGAGCCGGGCCGAACCAGCCTGTAAACTGTTGACACAGAGCAAAACTGAGTATCATTTTTCACTATTATCACACAATCACGGAACTGCAGGAGTTGAAAGGGACCTCTGGAGATTGTCGAGTCCAACTCCTCAGCTAAAGCAGATTTCACAAAATAGGGTTACAGGAAAACATCCAGGCTGATTTTGAATATCTACAGAGAAGAAGACCCTACAACATCCCAGGGCAACTTGTCCAAATACTCTGTCACCACAATGTAAAGTTTTTCCTCATGTTCAAATGGAACTTCCTGTGTTCCAGTTGCTGCCCGTTAACTCTTGTTCTGTCACTGGCTACCACTGAAAAGAGTTTGGCCTCATCCACTAGATAGCCATCCATTAGATATTTATAAGAGTTTATAATCTTCTCTTAATCTTATCTTCTCTAGGCTGAACAGTCCAAAGCCTTTCAGCCTTCTTTATAAGGTCCATTCAGCCTTGAAAAAAGAAAACTGAGAGGGGATCTTATTAATATATATAAATATCTTCAGTGTAGGAGACAAAGGGATATGGCCAATCCCTTTTCAGTTGTCTGTGGGGACAGGACAAGGAGAAATGGCCATGAATTGGAGCACAGGAAGTTCTGCACCATTATGCTAAAGAACTTCATGGTGAGGGTGACAGAGCACTGGAGTGGACTGCTTGGAGAGGTTGTGGAGTCTCCTTCTCTGGAGATATTCAAGACCTGTGTGGATGCCTATCTGTGCAATCTGATGTAGGGAGCCTCCTATGGCAGCGGGTTGGACTCGATGATCTCTTGAGATCCCTTCCAACCCCTACAATTCTATCGTTCTAGGATCCTGTGATAAGAGAGATATTCCAGGCCCCTAGCAGTTTTTGTAGCCCTCTGCTTGACTCTTTAAGTAGTAGTTCCCATCTTTCCTGAACAGGGAAGTCCAGACCTAGACAGAGTGTTCCAGATGTGGCATCATAGAGAGGAAGGATCACCTCCCTCAACCTGCTGGCCACACTCTTCTTGATGGTCCCTGAGATACCTGGCCTTCCTCACCACAAAGACACGTTGATGGCTCACTGTACACCAAGACAACCCGGTCCTCCTCTGCACTGTCTTTCCAGCAGGTGAGTTCCTAGCCTGTACTGATTTGTATGGTTATTTCTTCCCAGGTGTAGGACTCTGCACTTGCCCTTGCTGAACCTCATCATGTTCCTCTCCATCCATCTCTCCATCTCAACCAGGTCTCACTGGCAACACAGTCATCTGGTGAGCCAGCAACTCCTCCCAACTTTTATCATCAGCAAATTTGCTGAGGGTACACTCTATCCCTTAATTGATGAAGATTTTGAACAAGATCAGACATAGTACAAATTCCTGGGGAACACCTTCAGCTACAGGCATCCTTTGTGCCACTGATCACAACATTCTGAGCTCTGCAAGTCAGCTAGATTTCAATACAGTTTACTGTCCCCTACTCCAGCCCACACCTACAAAGCATACCCACAAGGATTTTAAGGCTCATAGTGGTAAAAGCTTTGCTGAAGTCAAGGTGCACAACATCCACTGCTCTCTCCTCATCTATTCAAACAGTGATGACATCATAGAAGGCTATCAGTTTGGTCAGACATGATTTCCCCTTGGTGAGTCCAAGTTGACTCTTCCTGATAAATTCATTCTCTTTCAGTGCACAGCAGTGAATTCCATAAGAAGTTTTTCCATCATTTTTCCAAGGAGGGAGGTGAGGCTGGCAAAGCTGTAATTTCCCAGCTACTCCTTCCTGCTGTTTTTGAAGAATAGAGTGATATTGGCTTTCCTGCAGTATTCAGGCACCTCCCCCATTCTCCATGGCCTTTCATAAATGATAGAGAATTGTTATACAACCACTTCTGTTCTTTTGCTCAGTGTTTGTGCATCCTACTGGGACCCATAAATCTGTGTGTGTTGATTTTACCTAGAAAATTCCCCTCCTTGATCAAGGGAAAGTCTTCCTTTCTCCAGACCCTCTCTCTCTTATCTCCATGGTCTGAGATTCATGAGGCCCAGTCTAAGCAGTAAATACTGAAGTGAAGAAAGTGTTCAAAAACTGCTTTATCAGAGTCTGTCAGAGATTATTCTTCTGCAACTTTGTCTCAAAACTTGCTGGAGACAAGTCCAGGCAGTCCTGGTCAAGGATTAGAAATCCTTTGTCTAAAGGACACAGATAGCCAAGTGCAGACAAGTCCTGTTAAAGTTGGCAGAATCTTTTGTCTGAAGATTTGCAGGCAAGGGGCAACAAGAGAGAGACAAGATGCAGCTTAATGGCCAGGAAGCAGTCTTTTGTGTGGGCTTATCTTGCGATAGCCATCTCAGAAGGCACTGATTCAAGTGCCCAGGAATGCCACATTGGCAGAGAATAAAAAAGAGACCAGTAACCATGAGGGTAGGTGTCTGACATCAGATGCCTCATGACGTGATGCCTGCCTGCTGACGGACTCTCCTGGGCTTGCTATTTGAGACCTGCCACTTCCTCCTGGACTTGCTCTGTTGTTGTATCAGTTTGCTGCCTAAGGCTGGCCACTCTGCTGCTGCTCTCTCCTGTGCTTTTGCCTCAGACCTTTGGAACAGCATGCAGTGGGTTGCTGTTGAATTTTGGTGGTGACTATCCCTGCTTTACACAATTTTTGCTTCTTTCCTATCTTTTCTTTTGCCCACTTTCTCTTCCCCATCACCTTAATTCATAATAGTTGCTGGCCACCCCTTCCCCATCTCCCTGATTAAGATTTGTAATAAACTGGTGGGACCAGCATTTGAATTGTTGTTTCTTAATCTCACATAGGGTATACATATATCAAAGAACCTCCTCTCCCTCCCATAAAATAGAGTGAGACAATGTCCTCTATTATAAGGACACTCACCTCATTTAGCAGCAAGCTCACATAATCTTCCTTTTGCTAATGACACACTTAAAGAAACCTTTACTGTTGTCTTTGACAGGGCTTGGTTTACAGGCTCCCCTTGATCACTTAGCCTGTAGTAGACCTGACCAAAAGGTGCCCTTTATTGGTCCGGTTCCTAATTTTAGCCAACTAGCTCTAAACCCATTCACCCTGTTACCCAGGGTAGCTCTTCACAGTCTATCTTCTTCTTAATACAGAGTAAAACTCCCTCATCCCTCCTGTCTTGCCTATCCCTTCTGAAAAGGTCATAGAACTCAATCATGGTATTCTAGTTTGTGAGTCATCTTACCATGTTTCTGTGATAGCAATGAGATCATAGTTTTCCAATTCCACCAAGGTTTCCAAGTCCTCCTGCTTATTTTTCATGCTGTATGCATTGGTATAGAGACAATTTAGCTGGGCTTTCCTCTGGGAAAAAATCTGAGATTTTGTTTCTCTGTTTCCTAAAGTGAGTGCTCCTTGACTATTTTCTGTTCCTTACAGTACATCCCCTTCCCACATCAAATCTAGTTTAAAGCCCCGGTGTTGAGCCCGGACAGCTTGCTGCCGAGTATATTCATCACAAGAGGCAGCAGGATGAGGGTCCCCTACCAGAATAGGTAGCATCTGACTGACATATGGGGCCCTCCATTCCCCTCAGAAGGCAGTTGCCTACAACAATTACCCTTCTTTCTTTCTTTCTTGGCAGAGGTGCTCTTGAGGTGTGGAGTCAACCACTTTGCCCTAGACAACCTACTAGGTAGACTTTCCACCGCATCCTCACTTACCTGCCCCTCAAGTTCTAGACTCTCAAACCTACTGCATAAAGGCATCTGGAAAGATGAGGGAGGTAAGGAGGAGATTTTCTGCAAAGCGAAACAGGGACCTGATTTCATTCTTCCTCATCTCTTAGGTCCTCTCCTTCTGCCTGACTGTGACAGGGCAGAGGATCCACCACTGTTGGGCGGTATCGTACTCATGCCTTGCTAGTCGGTATTTCAGGGAGTTGCGCCACCAGTCTATGTCCTGCTCACAATCCCAGATGCTCCTTAACCTCTCCACTTCTCCTTGAGCTCTCCTACCATGCTGACATGCTGAGCAGATGATCCACCTGCTTACACATCATACACATGTTATCTCTAACATTCTATGGGAGCAGATACAGTCCCAGGCACTCTCTGCAGCCAGAGACCCGAACAGATGCATTTCTGGGAAGGTACTCAGTCTGGGTAGCCACATTCTTTCTGGCAAGATCTTTCTGCCCAGTGGAGACAGTGGTTAGAGTTGTTGTCTCTTACTGACATGCTATGCCCTGTTTGCCCACTCTGTTTGCAGTGGTCCTGGGAGTTGTGCTCCTTGGGGAACATTTTCGTAATTGTAGTGTGTGATGCTGCTGCCCATGGTCCTTCCTCCACCACGTCAGAGCCGCTGCCAGACAAAAAAACAATAGTGTCTAGCAGGAATTTGGTTGCCCTGCATAGGTAATTCCTTGCTTCAGTGCAGAATGTGATCATACCAGAGGGCCCGCCTGTGGAGAAATTTTGTTAAAGGTTGTTTTCCCTTTTTTCCAGGATTCACTATGCATAAGTTTCTAACATTCCACTATCTTCACAAGGCCATATTTTAAACCATTTATTGGAGTGATGTAGGTTCCTGCAAGAAGTAGACAACATCTTGAGCAAGTATGATATCTTTAGATACTCAAAGTGTAAGCAATCATACAATCGTAGAATGGTTGGTGTATGAATCCTTCTTTGCTTTCTGGCTCAAAGCTTGCTTTCTGAGGTATTTTTTGTGCTAAGACTCTAGGAGATGAGAGTTGGGTGTTGCCATGTGGCAATCAACATCACTGTGTAGACAATTTTACATTTGAAAGCATTTCTTTGGAGCTGTTTACCTTCGGAAGAGATTGCTCGGAACTGTTTACTGGCAGAAGATCAAGCCTGTGACCAAATAACTCCAGCTTGCTATGGGAGATTGGGGGATGATGCCACTGTATCCTGTGAAGGCAAGATACAAGTTGGCGCCTCTCTACTCCCTCTTATCTACTGGCAAAGCCAGGAAGATAGGAACAAAGGAGTTTCTGCTGAGATCCCAGAGCCAGAAGTTGCCACTCCAAGGAGAGCTGACTCAAACACTTTGGATTTGAGCTGTCACTCCAAAGAGAGCTAACTCGAACCACTTAGGACCTATAAATAAGTTTTTACTATCACTGAAAGGGGGCCATCATCACCATGGTCACCGTCGTAATCAACGGAACAACGCCTGATGACCCAGCGCTACTGAAGACTGAAATACGAATCATGCTGGATCCATGGTGGTGACTGTCTCCTTCTTGCCTCCTATGAAGACTCCTTGCTTCTTCTTTCCTATCCTTTCTATTGCCCTCCTTCCCTTCTCCAATACCCTAATTCATAATAGTGTCTGTCCTCCCATTCCCCATCTCCATGAGTAAGATCTGTAATAAACTGATCAGACCAACATTTGAACCGTTGTTTCTTAATCTCATGCTGAGTATGCATATATTAAAAAGAACCTCCTCTCCCTCCTATAAATTGGAATGAGACACTTGGGTTGGAGAGGATCTTAATAATCACTCAGTTCCAACATCCCTGATGTGGGCAGGGTTACCACCTACTAAATCAGGCTGCCCACAGCACCATCCAAACTGTCCTTGAACACCACCAGGGATGGGGTTTCCATAAACTTTCTGGGCAATCTGTTCCATCTGAGTGTAGAATTTCCACCTAACTTCTAATCTAATTCTCCATTCAGTTTCAAACCATTCCTCTATGTCTTCCATGTCCTACTACTCTGTGTGTAAAAGGACAGCTAAGGCAGCTCTTAACAAGCAGGATTCTATGCAATGTTAATTATATTAATAATACCATGCTTTGTCTAGCAGTTTGGATTATCTCCAAGAGAAAATAAATAAATAAATAAATAAATAAATAAATAAATAAATAAGGGAATTTTAATTAAATACAAGCTTATGACAATGAATCTTTATACAGTAACACTAAAGTTGATTGTTTCATGTGCCATCTTTTCCTATTTTCACTTTTTCATGGCCTACTTGGGAAAAATAAGTTTATATATAAGTATTTTACATATTTAAGCAGAATAAACTTTTTGTGAACAGAAATCCCATAAGTTCTGGGGCCCATCTTGTTTAATATCTTTATTGATGACCTAGACGAGGGGATTGAGTGTACCCTCAGTAAGTTTGCAGATGACACCAAGCTGGGAGGTGGTGTGGATCTGCCTGAGGGTAGGGAGGGCCTTCAGAGGGACTTGGATAAGCTGGATCGCTGGGCTGAAATTGAATGGAATGAGGTTCAACAAGGCCAAGTGCCGGGTCCTGCACTTTGGCCACAACAACCCCATGCAGCGCTATAGGTTGGGGAGAGTGGTGGATTAGATTGCATAGAGGAAAGGGACCTGGGGGTGTTGGTTGACTGCGGCTGAACATGAGCCGACAGTGTGCCCAGGTGGCTAAGAGGGCCAACGGCATCCTGGCCTGCTATTAGAAATAGTGTGGCCAGCAGGAGCAGGGAGGTGATCATCCCCTGTACTCAGCACTGGTGAGGCCACACCTCGAGTACTGTGTTCAGTTTTGGGCCCCTCACTACAGGAAAGACATTGAGGTCTGGAGCGTGTCCAGAGAAGGGCAACGAAAGCTGGTGAGGGGTCTGGAGCAACAAGTCCTATGAGGAGTGGCTGAGGGAGCTGGATTGTTTAGTTTGGAGAAGAGGAGGCTAGGGGAGACCTCATTGCACTCTACAACTTCCTGAAGGGAGGTTGTGGTGAAGAGGGGTTTGGCCTCTTCTCCCAGGCAACGAACAGGACCCGGGGGAATGGCCACAAGTTGTACCAGAAGAGGTTTAGGTTAGACTTAAGGAAGAACTTCTTCTCTCAGAGAGTGGTCAGGCACTGGAATGGCCTGCCAAGGGAGGTGGTGGAGTCGCCATCTCTGTCAGTGTTCAAGAGGCGTCTGGATGAGGAGCTGCGAGATCTGGTTTAGTAGCTTGTGGTAGCAGTGGTAGTGTGAAGACGGTTGGACTAGATGATCTTATAGGTCCTTTCCAACCTTGTGATTCTATGATTCTATGATTCTATGATTTATCACATTGATTAAATATTATTCTAATAAACTAGGCACTATTACACTTTAAAAGATAACTGCAGAATGTATGTAAGAAAAAGTTATAGCATTCCAAAGGAATGTGTTTCATTTAGTACTACTCTTAGCTAATTTTTATTTTTACTTTCATAAACTTGAGGTATCTTATTATAACATCATTCTACATTCCTGATTTACATGACAACGGATGTCCTGGTTTTCCAGAAAAGAAAATATATAGGCAAAGAAAAATGAACAAATAAATAAAATCTGAAAAGAATCAAACAAAATCTCCATATAATTAAAATATTTTGTTCCACCTACAAACATAAATATCCCACTACCTAGCAAAATGAGGATGCTAATGAGGATGTACTAGATTCTTCAGGATATGCAAACTCATCCAGAATCCTCAGCCATTCTCAGCCACCTGACAGACAATAAAACAGTGATCTCTCTTTATCAAAATGCCAGACACTGTTACTTGTGGGAAGCATGTTTTGCTGAGTTCCAAGTATCTTGAAAGTTACAACTCTCAGAGTGAGGAGTTAATATCAAGATCACAGCTCGGAGAGAAAGCAAGTTTAAGGAACTTCAGTAAGACAGACAGTTTTTATTAAATTATGTTACTTTCCTTCTTTAAATGGATCATCATCATTTATTTGTTTAAAAAGACTGCTGACTGGACTAGCTGTTTTGAACAATCTCCACTTTCACACTTCTTAACCAAGTGTTGACAGCTGTAGCTTCAGTAGAATTACATTTTCTAGGAACATTTACTGATACTGCTTACTTGGCTTAAACTATACATTCTTGCTTCTTTAAAGGGGCAAAAATTGACTTTTATTCTGAATTTTTACATTAGTCTTACTTTGAAGATGGCCAACAACAAATACATAGTTTATAATTGTGCATAAAGTACTGTAATTACAATCTCCCCCAAACAAATTTGAACTATATGTAAAGATTTCCATGTGAAATGAAATTACTCATTTCTCTGCTACAAGATTTTTGTAGTTCTTGGTCATATTTTGACAAATATATTTATTTCATTACTCGATTTAACTGACACCAGTGTTACTCTGTCCTCTCTTGTAATTTTCACACTAAGCATTCTTTGAAGAATATTTGGAAATATTATATCCCTCTGGAGAGTCTCTTAAAAGTAAATAAATTGCTTAAGTTTATAAAAAGGGCATATGCACATACTTTCTATTAGGCAGAATATAGTGGAGCAACAGAAACAAAATTATGAAAAAGAGTTTTTGTATTCCCATTTTTAACAACATATCTCTCATAAAACAAACATTAGCAACATTTTGTTTCTGGTGATTTTACTTGATTATATGGTTTATTTACAGATGACAAACAATAAATTTTACTGATTTCTGCATATAAAATTTCAGTTCAGCCAAATATGTCAGGGCTTATCTAGATGCTATTAAACTATATACAAGATTTACAAGTCCACAGGCTTATCTGGAATTTCTGTTAAATTCTGCTCTCTCCACTGAATTTAATACAGAATCATGTGATGTTTTCAGAGATGTAAACGCAGAACTTGCTTATAAATGATATCTTAAAAAATACACAGTTTTACAGTTCGGGGAGAAAGAAGGGAATAATGATTCACATTAATTGTAATGTTCTCTCATAGTTAATTCTCTACTAAATAACACAAACTTTTTTTAAGACTTGCTATACTGTGTGTGTGAAATTCTTAAGAACTAAAGAACTCTCAGAGTGACAGTCACTTATGGATACTTGGATAGCAAGCATCTGTATAAAATAAATTGTTTCTGCTAATCTGTAGATTCATACTTTAGTTGTGTTAACTGGCAAGCCTGTGGGTAAATATCAGAATATTATCTGTATTTCATTACTTCACAAGTTTCATAGTGTAACATAGCACTAATTATTTTATGGGGACAATTTTATTTTCTTCCTTGGATAATCATTATTGGTTAAGTCTTTGTGGTGCACATGTAAATTAATTATTTCATATTTGATGTCTCAGAAACAGAATAGCAACATCCTGTAGGAAACTGCCCTTGTTCCTGGCAGAGGAGATAGCTTACTCCATTAATGAGATAAATAAGATTCTAACATTTTTAGCAAATGCATAAAAAGTTCAGAAATTTTGATCTGTAACATTATGCTAGAAAAATACACTGTGTAATACTATGGTAAAGTACAGGTATAGTAGATATGTACACATTGTAAACACAGGACAGTACCTGCTCCTGACCAATTTTAATGTTCACTATAAAGAAGAATAGAGCTGAACTGAATTCTAATTAACTGGAATTCTCTGAAGAAAAACTGCAGGAGAACTGGAAGATGTAATTTTGTGGCTAAAATCTTAAATATTCTCATTAAATTTCAGCCATATTACAGGTAATTGGAGACAGTGATTTTCACCTTTGCAACATCTTGAATAGATATAAAATTCTGAGAATCAGTTGCTACTGATGCTAGAAATCTATCTCAGATTGCAAGGAAATATTCCTAAGCAAAATTTTCTCCATCATGAAAACAAAACTGTAGCAGTAAGCAGACAATTCATAAAGCAAACACAGTGGTTTTGACAGTATATGAAATGCATTAGTTAGAATACTTTTTGGCATCTGCTTATTAATAAGCAAGTAAGTAGAATGTGAAGGGTACTTTTACTGCTTAACATGAAGAGAAACTGATATGATGAAAATAGCATAGCATGCATGTGGGGGAGGGGTAGGACGGAGGAGGGGGGAAGGGGAAATAAAGAAAACAGGAGATAAAGATAAAGCTGCATCAATCACAATGACCTATATCTCTTAAGAAGCCCTTAAATCTAAAAGCCCTAGCAGAGGCTCACACTGATGAAAGAGCAGAAGCAGTACGTTAACATAGCAACACTTTAACAACAGCTTAAGAGAGACTTTTGGTTAGAGCTTTATGGACTGAATGCTGTGTGTATTCCCAAGGGAGTTCCCCGGTCGCTGTTTAACAGGAGTGACAGGAGTGTTCTTGGATTGGGTGATAGATTTTACCTGCTTAGGGAAAAGAGAAGTCCTAAACATACAGTCAGAAGAAAAAAAAAAAAAAAAAAAAAAAAAAAAAAAAAAAAAAAAAAAAAAAGGATGATATGGTAGTGCTGTGATAGAGCACAAAATAGTAAAACTGATACAAATTAAGTATGTTTGGTAAAGTACATGATGAAATTTGGGAAGAGCACAAATCCACTCTTCAAGCTTCATTCTTCAAGATTTAGCTTTTCAAATACTTGGCAATTTGCTTTTTGCAAGCAATGCACTCCTGTCTTCTTTATGCTTCTGAATTGTAATATTAAAAATAAATAAATATATAAATCTACTATGAACATATATTGAAATTTAAACAACTGTTTTAAACATATATACTCTTCTTCTGTAAAGGTATGTTATCTTATTTTCCATTCTCACATGATAAATCACATTTTTAAAGATTTTACAGAAAGCATTTAGTACAGCTTTGTTGCTGATGTTCCAAACTTGCAAGAAGAAAAGATCAGCCAATCAAACAAACATCAGCAACATGCATTCTTCTTAATTTGCAAATTTGCGAAATTATACAGATTATATGATACTTCTTCCACCCCTCCCCCTCCTCCCTCTTTAAACACCATCTGCAGTATTTCAAGCACGGAAAATGATTTTTAGTGCCATAGGAAGACTTACATATGTCATGGTTTTATAATTTTTTGGTTATCGGTATTCCACATCATAACATCACATAGGGCACTGGGAGTTAAAGTGTTAACGCTCAAGTTCCGGGTACCTGTCCAGAAGAGAAGAACTACATACCCCAGGGGGCTTTGTGGTCAGAAAGGAGATATAACCCTGGCAAGGTCATCTGATGCTCTTCTTTGTCAGGCTCTCCTCCCTGATGTTCAACCGGATTGTGCATCTCACCTCAGCGTTATGGCAAGGCCTATCCTCCTTTTGGACACTGTCTCATTATATTTAATTTATTAGCTTCAATTCTAATTATATTGTATTATAGTGTGTTATCTTGCATTCTGATACCATATTTAGTAAATTAGTTTGTTTCTCCACAGATCATTGCCGCTGTTTT